>PNEQ01083652.1:21501-52804 GCA_003012365.1 Medauroidea extradentata | reverse complement strand
CATTCTAACACTTGATGACTGAAGTACCAATCTTGTGTACAAAGAGGTTTTTCAATTAAAGTAAATATTATCAGTTACGAATAATACTCGCGAGCAAAGCTGCGGGGACTGCTAGTGTGTGTGTGTGTATATATATATATATATATATATATATATATATATATATATATATATATATATATACATATATATATATATACATATACAGACACACACACACACAATGTATTACAGAATGTTCGGGAATAAATGGTCGTAAATCACATGGGTGGTAGACAACCTGAAAAGAAACGTTATATGTTGTGGAACATTTGTCCGGAAATGTCACCCAGCAAAGTTACAGGGACAAACACAAGTGCGCAAATTTGAATAGCGCGCGCTCCGAGGCACCAGTCCAGTGGCTGAGAGGATGAACGATAGCAACCAAATTAAAAGCAAAATAACAGAACAAATGCAGGTGGCTAGTTTTTCGACGCATGCGCAGCGTAAGTGTGACAAACAAGGCGCATCTTTACAAGACGTGTTCGAAATTCCGTCCTCCTTACTCAACGAAGGCGTTTTAGACTGTCAACTATCAACCGTCAACTGTGCACTAATCATATAAAACGAAACACATCAACGAACTACAAGCAAATATCAACTGTGCTGTACAGCGGCCTGTAGGTTGTTTCTGTCTGTATGCACATATGTGTGGCCGTACCTTCTCCCTTCATCACCACGTGATACTTGATTGCGGGGCAATGGAGCACCCTCTCAGCCCCTGAACTCGCGCCTCGGAGCGCGCGCTATTCAAATTTGCGCATTAGTGTTTGTCCCTGTAACTTTGCAGGGTGCTATATCCGGACACATGTTCTCCAACAAATAATGTTCATTTTCACTTTGTCTACCAACCACCCTTGTGATTTACGATCATTCATTCCCGAACATCATGTATATCTGTGTGGGATTGTTCTTTCGTCTCAGTCTAAATGTTCTGCAACGACATATAACAGCAATTCTAATGTACATACATAATTTTCACTTAGTGAAGATGGGCTATTATAATAACCAAGGATCATGTTCATCATTATTAAGCTGTTGAAAGTATAAAAAGTATATTTATTTACATCTTCATCGTGCACACTTGATAAACAATGTACCTGATAGCCTGGTAAAATAAGTAGAAGAGTTAAAATATTAAAATTCAACAGAATATATGTATTTATGCGTTGAATGTTTTTTAACTGCACTAATCCGCTTAAACACTTGAAACGAAAGAAACAAATTCGAATCTCGTTCGTTTTTTTAATTTGTTGGCAAAAACTCATTCTGAGAATGTGTGCTACTTCTGTTTGGACATTAAATTTAACCGAGGTATGGATATAGTATAATCGTTGCCAAACTGATAATAGTAAAAATAATCAACACTGGCACATCTACATGCTGAATTGCAAAAATAAGCATATAAAAATTCCAAACGAAGTCTAGGGACAGTGTACCAAACAAAACTCTGTCTACGCCCCTAATTGGCACCGATTACAGCATTATTCATATTAACTATTTACCCCAGAAAACTAAATGCAGAGTTTCTACGTAATTCACTTGAATGTAATTATGATATGTTCAAATGGTGGTTATGTCGAAGGTAATTCAAGAAATTTGTTTGTTTGCAGAATCATATCCGCTGCTAACATAGAAGAACTGAAAGATTCGTCCTTGCGCCCGTATGAAACCACTCTCAGAGACCTGTAAGTATCAAATATTTTGACATTATATAAATATTTGAGCACTGTAAGAAGGATAACTGCTTTAAACAAAATAATTGCTTGTTTGTAGACTAAACTTGCACAATAATTTATTCGCTAAGCGTATTTGTACGGACAGGATATCAGGTGATTCGCGAATAAGGACACTGTCACGCGAATCATCGGTGAAAATTAATTAGATAATAGTCTTCGGTAAAATTGTCTTAGGTTCTTAGTTTTCATGAAAAATGTCATAAAGTGTTTATCTCAACAAGCAGATCTATATTTAAATATTTAAGTCATTTTTGACCGAAATAATGTGTCCATGTGAATAATTAAATATCAATTAGTCGCAGTTATCATATTGGCAATGCAGAGAAAGTAAAAAAAAAACGCTATTTTCCAGTTAATTTTATTCTCTCATAGAATGCACAAAAAAATTAAATTTTTTGTTATGGAGTACGAATACGTTTTGTCTCAGTGAGAAGTACCATGTAAAAGAAACGCACAAGAAGGTGAAATTATGGAATTAGTTACGATCGTAGGAAATACAAAATTGTACACAGTAAAATCTTAGATATCACGTTGAAATTGGTTAACTCCTACGCATTGCGGCATTAGTTTTGAATGAAGTGTGAACTTGAGTAGCCATACTATCTGGAATGAGGAAAGCGGAGTGCCATGCAGTAGATTATTTGTCACAGAAAATTATTAGTTTGAGCATCGAGGAGAAAACACATGTATACATTTCGTTTGTGATTACCCTGATTCTCGGAAATCGTAGCTGCACCTTCCTTTCACAGCCCACGTTCAACATCATTAATCAACATTTCAGAGAACGGTGGAATTTTCCTTGCTGGCAGACAACAAAGACGTGAGACGGCAGAAGACGGAATACGAGTTTTAAAAGGAAGGGCAATGCAGAACACCAGAAATGAGTAAAAATTTCAGCACTAGATCATCAATACTTGCAACGGATCCAAATCACATGAGCGTTTGGTAACGTGTGGCTCAGAATAATCTCTCATATCTGAAGGGCGCTGCCTACCCGCTTGTGAGAGGCTCAAAAGCGACGGACCTGTAAGGTCGACCTTGAAAGGCGCATCAAATGCCGTGTCGCCTCAACGAGCTAAGCGCTGAATTAGCGTTTGAGGTTCCCGCTGAACCGTTTTTACTATGGGACACTAAGCGATGACCATATAATTTTATCGGTGGAAAGTCTTTAACTAAGTTCAGATAAGGTCGCAATCTGAGTTTCACATACATCCGGTTAGTACATTTTTAAATATGTAAGTCTTAAGAGACCGTTTTTAGCTACGTTGGAGGTCTTAGAAACAGTGCTTTTAACGAGCGTGGTGTCTTGACTATGAAGTTCCGACCTTGTCTGAAGTTTGTTTTCTTTTCTTACGTTAGCACAATGGACACACGTGAAATATTTTCGTAGAAAAAAGTCTGTTTACGAACACAATACAGCGCATTTAAAGCGTTGGGTAGGCGATCGCCTTTAGACAAAAATAATCCAGTCATACTCATGGCTGTTTTACATAACGATCGTTACAGAATAATGTTAAAATGAAAATTGTTATAATACAAAACGTAGAATCAAATATAACAAATAAATACGATTTTCGTTTAAATTTTTATAGATACCCATTATATCCATATACATTAAGGAAATTTTTCGTTTACAGTTGAGTTCTGGCGAAAAACATATGTATGCTTCAGTATATCTATTAGTTGGCTAGTAGATATACGCTTTAAAATATGGGTTGCTTTTATATATCGTGGATATAATTATGGTATCGACTAAATATTTAGAGCTATATGGGTACATTTCACCTACAGACGTGAAGCGCAAGACTTGAGTTCAACCAAATAACCATTGGCGTTAAAACACGACGGATGGAAGCCATTATTTTTCTCTTTCCTCTATATTTTGTAAAAAGCTCCGGGACACCATAAAGTGAATGAGGGTTGGCCCAAGTAACGGCTATACGCGGGAAGTAAACATTACTAAGAGGTGCGCCTGATTCCTCACCTGGCCCCATGAACGATGCTGCGGTGTATCATGCGTATCATGTGTGTTCTTACTTTCGAGAAACTGCTGAACTTGGTTCCAGAATCGTTATCAATTTAAGAACAATAAACCCAACTATTGTGTGGTGGATTTAAAAACACAGCACGCCAATTAGCAAAATTATTTATTTTTTCCTTGAAAATATTCAAAAACTGATTAGATGTATCTAGAAATATACCAACCTGATTTGTAAAACAGAAACACAACAACCTTTATTCGACTTCACCCACACAAAGAAACCAAGTTCCAAACTTTTTTTTCAACAGGGCTGCTTCCATCTGAGCTGTCTTATGTAGACAAATATTTAATTAAAGGAATCGTTTTTGTTTTCCCTAGGAACTTTTAAAACAAGTTTTTGCACCTCAATTAGTAGATATTTCGTTTCCTGTGATAGAAAAATCCAAAATCTTTATTGTAGTTTAATGCAGATATGTTGATAGGTTTAATTTGAACTTTGAACACTTTGAAATGATAAGAGATATACAGGTTGTCTCTGAACAACGTTGACTACTATTCCGCGTAACTTTGTAGGGAATGCAAGTAAGACTAAAATGATTCATGCACTTTGGATAGCAGACGCTGGGAAATACATGTAAATCGACACACATGTTATGGTATGTGAGGTTATTATTCTGTGTTGACGTAGCAGCAAATCGGACGCTGCATGTCAACCAGCGCGTCAGATGGATCGAGCTGATGGTCCGAGGGGCCACGGTGGTGTATAAGTCACATCCGTCCATGGCGATTCCGGTTCAGTGCGCGATCGGGGTCATTCCTCCGATCTCACCCGTGAGACTCATGGGTGATGATACCACGGGTCGACGGAATGTCAATGGGAGCTGCAGTTTCCACTGTCCCTTCATTCTGGGGCAGTTCCATAACCTCCTCAAGTCATCTGTAGGGCCACGATTTTGTCGCGAAAAGATTTTTGCCCCACTTTGTTTCAGTGTCTCTCGTGTACATCGGCAGTTCTGTTTCAAGGTTATTGGCAGCGTGTCTATGTTCAGCCACGTTTCTCATTTGACTGCACCAATCAGAATAAGATTATTGTCACTCCGTACGTCTATAATTTGCCAAGGCCAGTGAGCGTAAAATCATCCAATCACAGACGATGTAGCAGAGCTGCAGGTGTGCACATGACGCATCGAAACCAAATGTTGCAAAAATCTTTTCGCCATAAAATCGTGGCTCTAGTCATCTGTTATCATCTACTTATTACAGCCGTCAAACTGGTAAAGTTGCACTTTTGGGCCTTTAACTACTATTACTTGCATACGTGTCAAGAGAACAAGTCAAGAGAATGAGCGATATTTCTCGAACTACGTCATTTGCTACTTCAACGTAGATTCCGAACCCCTCAGACACAATTCACTTGTCGATTTACGTGTATTTCCCAGCCTCTGCGACCATTACATCATTTTACTCGTCTCAATATCCCTACAACGTGATGAAGAGCTATTTTAAACGTTATTCAGGGACATCCTATTTATCCCATAAACTAGGAAACCTACCCTGAAACCTTCGTAAACTTACTGCCAACTAGTAATTCGGTCAGCTACCGTCGATGTTTGTCAAGAATGTTCTGTTATTTAGTCAGAACGGATAGAGATATATACTTAATGTGCTCACTTTGCTTAATGAGGTCGAGATTTTTACGTAACTCGCTGACGTTTTATACGCAATTAAATTCATCTCTAACTTTAATTTAGAATCTTCTTCTGGTGTCATTAACACGTGTCTCGAAAGACTACTTTACATTTCGAGCTTCTTGAAATAATCTAAACATTTGAAAGTAACTGGTTAGTAGGTGTTTGGACTGAACGTCTCGTCGAGTGAGTGGTCATCAGAGACGGAACTAATGGCTATACGACATGAAACGGGGAAGTAAATGGTCATATCATTTAGTTAAGAACTATCTCTTTCATTTAGACATCTTTCGGGAAACCACTGAAAACTGAAATCAGAATGGCAGGAACCAGGAAATGACCCGAGTCCTTCCAAATACGAGTTCAACGCGTTATTGATGTGCCACTTCGATCGGTGAAAAATAAAATATTTTAAAACTTGCGATTGAAAAGCGTGTGCTGTAGGGTAAAATATTTCTGAACGCCAAAATAATATATTTCAAGAAATTTTTATTATATTTTGCGCAATTTGCTATCGCATTTAGGTACGTGAGAACACTGATGGATAAGAATATTATTATTTTTGCCAGACCAATGAACTCCTGTTATAAAGAGACTTCAAACGAACTGCGTTACAGAAAATAAAAGCAGTGCACTAAACTTCGAGGACTGAATACAGATTACTTCTTGAAAAGAATCTTCTGCAAATAACATTTTTTGCTGAAATACTGATGGAGAATTCGATAAAATCTACCGTCAGACTGCAATAGAATTTTAAAATCTGAACACACCATTCTAAAATAAGTTTCATGCAACAGAAAATCGAAAGAATATGACCACGGAAATTTAAAACGAAAGAAAAATATTTAATAGTACTAAATACTTAAAATAACTCAGCTTTACAATGATAAATATTTTAACTTTCTTAAATTTCGTTGCACAGAAAAAATTTAAGATAAATTACTTTTAAATAATTTACTACTTTAAGAAAATCGTGAAAATGAATAAATTAGTAAGAATATGGAACATAACGTCACAACAGTATTTTATTTTAATTATGATTAAGTTTAGATCTTTGCTGCTACACGCTGGTCAAAGTAAATGAAGTTAACATTGGAGCTGTTTAAATATTTCATATATTCTGTATGCTTATGACAAATGTGAAGTCTTAATTATTAAGTATAAATAGCCTATATTGTGTGTGTATTTACACTCTAACCTAATGTTCTGTTTTCAGGACATTATTGAATGTCAAGAAATTTCAAAGAATTGAACACAGGGCATTCCACAACTTATCGGAACTTCTAAGCATGTAAGTTTTCTTAATTTGTTAAGTAGTTTGCTACTGCTAAGTGTTTCGCTGTGCCGTACATATTCTGTAAAATTTGTGTTATGAATTAACCATTCTTTTCCTAACGTACTAACATTTGCTTTGAATTGTCGCCACACTTAATGTAGCTATAGCTACAAAGGACACCTAACTTCATAGCATTCAGCAAAAGTATATATATATAATATATATTATATATAATATATATTATTTTTAAAGTGGTAGTTTTGCTGAAATTTTATTGAGAATTTTCAGCTCAAGATATGAAATGTACATTTAAATCGATATTATCTCATGTTCATAGTTTGGATGCAGGCACATAGGAAAAATTTAACTTAAAAATTATGACTAGAAAATTAGTGAAACAATACCCTCATAATTTGTATAAAAATACACTACTCAAGTTTACATTACCCACGTTGTGTAGGGAGGTTGAACGCCTTTCAGCTGGCTGCTCTGGATTTTAATTTGCATGGGAAGTATGTAAGGACTCTGATTTTTACGAACAGATTTTTGCCCATTTTGTTTCAGTTGCTTCCGTACACTCCTGTAGTTCGCATAGCAGTCGGTGACTGGATGTTTTTAACTCTCAGCGTTTTGGGGTCGTGCCCGCCAATCACAGATTTGTGGTATCACAGTAGCCTTGTTCTGGTGGGCACAGTCGAATAAATGACGTCTCCACACAAAGACATGCTGACAATAACAATAAAGTAGAACTGCAGTTGGACAAATAATGCAATGAAAAAAAGTGGCGCAAATGTATTTTCGCGAGAATCAAGGCCCCTAATTATATAGGGACATGAACTTTTCGCGAAGAGAATTTTGCCCCAGTTAGTTTCTATGCCTTATGTAATTCTGCTTCATAGTCAGTGATTGGGTGTTTTGATTCTCACGTGCCTTGGGGCTCTACTCGCAAATCACAGACGTGCGGTGTTGCGGTAATATTATTGTGCTAGACACAGTCAAATGAGAGTCTGTCACTTCACAAAGACACACTGCCTATAACCATGGAGCATAGCTGCAGATGTGCACGTAAGTCGCTGGAAGAAAGTGGGGCAAAATTATTTTCGCGAAAAGTTCATGACCCTACTATTACAACGTTTGTTGGTGTCTTGTGTAGTGTGTATATTCAGTCAATTGTCTAATAATCTGTGGCTCTTCCAAAGTAAGTTTACATAGAAATTTTTTAGCATAACGGTAAAGTAATTTTTTCAATGTTTTAAGAATTTTCTATGTGTAGACGGGACTGTTAGAGAAATTTTTCATCGTAGAATATTTACAATTGTAAATATAAAATTAAACTGTACATCTTATGGGCTCTGCCTATAAAACTAACAGTCAAGGAGTTTAAATAGGGAATCTGTGTTAAAAGCAATTATATCTCGACAAATAAAGAAACGTACATCACATAATTTTTTTAATAATAGCAGCTTATAAGAAATTTTGTTATTTTCTATATAAAACTGTCAAACTGCGCCAATATTTACACACACAGTGTGAGCGAATTTTTATTTCAAATCCTAGTACCCAAATATTCCTTTAGAAAATTTACATGAAATACTTTTTGTTTGAAATTGTTATCTTTAACATTGATACTCTTAAAATTATTTAATTTTAACATTGTTTCCACAATTTTATTCCTTGGCCGCAAGAGAGGTAGGTAGGTAGGTATAGCTATAACCGATTCATAAGACTAAGCGTAAAGAAGAAAATGCTGCATTAAGAATGCCAAAATATGCAATAAAATACTTGAAGGTTTTTCCTAATTATTAGTACTTACAAATTAATTATTTTACTGAATATAAGTTCTGGAAGAAATGTACTGCGCATAAATAACTTGTGATTATTCACTTTAATTTTCTACTGTAACATTTGCTGATTCTGCAGGAAAGTGTCTACAGTATGTACTTCAACAGTTTCGATCAAATGATTGTTATTCACAAAGACTGACAGAACCTAAGTGGTATTTTAATATCTGACATTATTATCAATGTCTGTAATAGCTTGTACGGTACCAGACCGTCGGAGAATTATTGTAGGCAGCACTTATTGAAAATACTGAGCATCAATAAAAGAAGACACTAAAATTTTCTTTGAAAGTTGATTAAAAATTCTTACTTTTATTATTTTCAATATTATTTACGGTTCTAGTTTTTCGTTAGAACTCTTCATACACGTTTGTAGACCTACTTACAAACTCAACCTTGTTGGCCTACCTCGGTTCAACTCGAGTTCTGTGGCGATTCTTGCATTGGCACAGTCCACACCGTATGAAATGATAAACCGTCGTTATGATACACTTTATCAGATTATCATATCATCATAGCATTACTTTTCTATTGCTTTTCTCTTCGTAATAATAAAATGTTTTCAGTTATAAATTATCGTGGAGCATTGCTTACGTTAGTAATTACATACACATTCTACTGTTAGTACTCTTATTTTCCTTATGTATAAAAGTTGAATTTTGGTGCGTTTATATGATTCACGTGTGAATAGCCCACACTTATAACGTGTTATAAAATGTCATTTATTTGAGCTACCAGTGTTTTTAAATCTATATCGCAGATGAATTTATTCTAATGCTTGGAATCAAAACTATACCACTGTCTTAGGTATGTACAGTTATTATTTCATGAGTTTTTAAATACACTATACTGATTATAAACTTACAAATGGCAGAAATATAATCTGAGAGAATGATTTATGATATGTACGTCTAAGAGTTATCTAAGACTTTAATTTGCCTAAGTTATTTAGCATTTTATTTATTCTGAATATTTTGCTGGTTATTGTAACGCATGAATATGTCTTCAGTTTACAACCGAAAAAAAAATCTGTTTATCTTTTAAGTGTTACCTTGTGGGGATGATACATTTTGTCATAAATGTTAATCTCATTAGTATCTAGCACAGCTTTTCGTCTTATGGCCCAGCTTTTACGTCTCGTACTGTCGTTTGGGCGAGTGACGTCACTAGAAGAGTCTGCAGAGAGTTCCCCACACATGTCGAGTGTTCATTCATTTTAATAACACCTAGATAAAATTTCATTACCTAGAATGGAAGCAAATGCCACATAACGTGTATGCATGATAAATTACTTGAGAGTGATGTAACTGAACATCACTAAATGTAATATTCCTTTACACGAGACGAAAGAAAATTTATTGTGTGTGTGTATTATGTATATTGACACGTTGCATAGCTATGCCTGTGTGCATCTCGACGGAATATAAATAAATAATTAAATAAATAAAATAAACATTTCTGAGTCATGTAGAAGACGTTTACTACTGTATGCCGTACTTTTTCTCTGAAAGTAAGAAAAAGCAAGTCTCCTTCACAACGTTTGGGAAAAGTACCTTGCACTTGTAATATAAACCACAATTTTTTACGGTCTACACATCAGCAATATCCGCTGCTCACCGCAACGACACCGTGTCCTGGAGCGACAACGGAAATCACGTATTACGTATTCAAAACTACTTTTACCGGCGTCTCTACGACCGAATGTTTTATGTTATCATTCGTATTCATCCCACTGGTGGTAATGCACCTACGCGAAAGGAGGTAATAATACATACGTTTGGTTCGTGTCGTTACGTATTTCCACAGTGGACAGAAGGTGTTTCGCAGAAGGGGAGGCAAGGGAAGAGAGTAATCTAAATTTGAATAACGGTTTTAACATGGAAGTCAGGATACCGTGTTTGCAGATTTACAATGCAGTTGGGTGGATGGTATAGGATGTTAAATTTAAAGTAAATAAGTATATTTAAAGAACATCTTGTCGTGCGTAATAATTTAAAATGAATTTTACTATGGCTTAAGACGCTGACTTAGGTGAAATTATTTAACTAAATAATATACATTACTATGTTAGTGTAATTTGTTAGAAAGGTTTTAATTGACGGAATGGAAGTTTTAAAACGACTAAGGTTTCAAATGTTCCGATTTTACCGTGAATTACATAAAGGCCGGTTATGGTAAAGTAAGCGCTATTTAATACTTAGCTAATTAATTTTTTAAAAATTATTTACCCTTTTACTATAGTAAAAATTTTCATATGAATTCTAACTACGCGGTAAGCATTTCATAGTTTTGAAAATTCAACGTGAGGTCGCGACAAAATGTATTTATTAGTGTTTAGGGGCGCCACATACCACGAGCTTCAAAAGCATTGCAGTGTTCTTAAATATCGTATTTTTACGAGACTTTCAATATGTGTACATTGTGCCAATATACGACAACACTTTGCGCAAGGACGGAATATCATTGTAGAGATACCATGCTCGTTAGAAACACGGTTTATTTTTAATACTTGCAAACCACTGTAAAAAAAAGTTAGTAATATTACTCATCACATGTATGGTAATATTCCCCAACCTTGAGAGGGAAATCTGATTTCCGAATATGTGTGGAAATTTCCGCAAGGTAGTGTATTCGCCACACAAACCACTCGGAAGTTTCGCTCGGGCGTTATGTCAAATTGTCCTAGAGGTCTTGCGCCAATATGTAATGAAAAATTACATTACCAGTTGAGTAAATTTCCTTGACACGTGTTGAGTAATTTTCCCTCACTTGTAGAGGTAATTAGCTTCCATTACATGTAGAGTAAATTTACCTAAATTTGTTTACAGTGTAGTTATGAAACGGCTTTCTCAGACTGTCACACTTCAAAATGTATTAACCGGATGTATGTGAAACACGGATAGAAATATGCGCTGAACTTTGCGTCAAACATTCCGCCAGTAAAATTGTATACAGTCACCACTTTATGCCGTAGTAAAAATGGATCGGTGGGAATCTTGCATGCTGGTTCACCGTTTGATGCACGCTTCAAGGTCGTCCTTAAGCCTCCGTCACTTCTGAGCTTCTAGCACACCTTAATATCTGTACAGAAAACATCCAACGTAAGCAATAACGTCTCATCGTTAGCGAGGTATTTTAGAGTCAGAACCAGTGCCTTGAACATACAGGAAATCGGGAAGAAAACGACCAAGGAATGTTTTTGTATAAACATATTTTAGCATCCAACTGGGGTAATTTCGTAAAACCACGGGAAACCAAGATCGCTAAGGTAGCTTCGGTTCAATGAGGTTCTGGTGTTAAATCCTACGTAAATCATGGTTGGATTGATGTTTATTTAGTGATTGTAGGCGGTGGATAGGAATCAACGCTAATCGCGTTATATTTACTACCAAATATTTTTGAAAGCTCAGCTATGGACTCAGTCTTGCTAGAATATATTTTTTTCCATATTTGTAAGGAAACATTTTTCCATAGTAATGACTTTCTAGTAAATCATTTCGAACTCTTACATTTTATACCATTGATTCTTGTGAAAGGAATATTGTTTAAGGAATGTGTCACTCTAAAAAGCACGTACTTACAAAATAATTGGCTAAACTCTCATATAATATTGACATATGAGACCTGTGGAATCTAACAATCTATTTATAGTGTTATTCTGTAACCCACGCCTTCTAAACAAAATACATACTTTATTCCTTGAGTAATTATCAATATAATCTGGGAGTATACGAGGGCTTGAAACATAGTTCAAGACGCTAAAATCATAAGTTAAAAATTGTCGATTTATTGAAGCGAGCTATAAATATAAATATGTATGTATGTATACATACACGTATATACACCTATACACACACGTATGTACATGTATACACACACGTATATACATGTATACATACATATATATACATGTATACCAGAAAATATTTTCCAGTAAGGTATTTCTGAAGACAATCTCTGGCCTGAAATCTCGTACATTTGTGTGTGGCGCAAGAGATCACGCTTAACAAACGCATCATTTTGGATAAATGTTTGTTCATAAAGTTGATAAATGTCATGTAGAATTGCTGTTCTGTAGATTTTCCATGTTGACTTTTAAGAGCAACTAGGCATTAATTGGTGTTTTTTACCTTTATTTATCTACCACGCACTATTAAGGAACACATGAAATACAGATTCATTACCACTGCTGTTGTTGTCAACCTCCTGAGCGTAAAGTTAACAATGACCCGAAAGTTGCTTACGTCATGCGTCAAATCCATTGTTGGCACGTCAGCGGGCGATAGAAAGGGGAAGTTTGTGGAGGGCTAACGCTACAAAAGCAGCACTGTTCCCTGACGGGCCTACGTCGGCAAAGTTCTGGAGGCAGCAGTGAAACACCGGCGGGCAAGACGGAACTTATAGCTGTCCAGAGCCAACAATAATTACGCCCTTCTGACCCCGAGTGTAGCTGGAGGCTGGTAGAGCAAGAATACTTGGAACACACGCAAGCTATGCCTACAGTGTCGAGTGCTTGACGCACAACAACACACTGTTGTGGTTTTAACTACATAACGTGCAGTGCGTGTGTATATCTACGAAAAGAGTACGCTACCTAAGCTATGTATTTGTAAGTTCAAAAATTCAGCCTTTTATCAGAATTATGATTTTCAGTACCCTCGAAATGACTAACCTGACTCGTAAAAGAAAGAAACATGCGTTGGAATTTAAACCAGTCATACAAGTTTTTTTTCGTTTGTTCTTATTTTAACTTTTCCAAAGAAACTTATACCTCATTACCGACTTGCAAAATGTCCATCGAAAATAGTATTCTGCCATAATATTTTTTGCACATTTATTCACACGTGCTATATGACGTTGTTTCCAGAGAACTCGTTTTCTCTTTGGGTCGTCATAGTATCGGAGTTGGCTGTATGTATGTATGTTTATACTGAAATTTTAGTTGGCCTACCTAATTTCATAAATTGTGAAGAAATACAAACGTAAGTAACGTCATATTTACAATTTCGAAGTATAAAATTGACACGCGAACAAATTGGAGTATTTCCAGAAATGTAAACGGTTATAATCCACATGTCTTAGTTTACGTGCCTGTAGTTCCAAATGTTAGAACGATAGTAAATATTTAAAAGCTTCCTCAGGTCGCTTGGCAATCAGTGTAATTATCATCGTTAAGAGATATAAAGTTATTTTTAATTCGATGCAAAACCGTATCTAAACAAATTAATAAGTAAAAAAAGATCAAAATTAATTAATGTGTTCAAATTAGCGTGATGAAAGTGAATCTGGTGACATTGCAGTCGGCACTATAGGTAGTCGGAAGTTCGCCGAACACTGACTGTGTCACTATGAAAAAAAATTATCACGCGTAATAGAGTTGTCTTTGACTGCGGTAACTTTGCGTCTAAGCTGAGGTTAATTCTTTTTCAGATATTGTTACGTCCACTCATAACTGAGAAAACACAGCTTCCCTACCTATATCTGAAAATAATAGTAACGCTAAGTTTACTGAATTAGGATAATATTACCTTTAATGTACAAGGGTATTTCTTGTGTCCGCCTGCACAGACCGCTGAGCGGTGAGTAGAGCTACGGCCGTTACAAGATAATTCGGAACTCCTCAACGCGCACGAGTGATATCTGTTTAGGAACAGCATGTAAAGTACGATACATATATGTATACACACTTTAGGGTCGCCAATACGCATATCGTAGCTTCCGAACACGGCGAAAATAGGTGTTACCGCGGTGCTTTGTAGGGGAGAAAATATTAGCAAAGAATGTTTTATAATGTATAGTCGTGTACAGTACAACTTTAACTGTAACAGGGAGTGTTAGACATTGTATTTTCAGTTTTTGAGCCATAACTTTTATTCAAATTGTCTTGTCAAAATGTTCTCTTCGACAAAGCATAGGATATATTCTTGATAAACTGCTTGACATAAAAAATAATGGAATCCTTCATTAATATGTCCTACAGAATCATAGAAGGTTCCATTATTATACATGTCAAACAGTTTACCAAGAATATATCCTATGATTTGTTGAAGAGAATTTGTGAATAAACGTTATGGCTCAGAAACTGGAAGTACAATAAAATTGTCTTAACACTCCCTCTCAACGTTACGTTATAAAATGATAGGGTCACCCCTGAACGTCTTATGTAGACGCGAGCAGTCGGCGAGAAGACCGCACGCCAATTCAGTGACTCGCACGTGTTGTGTGGTCCTTACCGCTTCCGCACGTCTAAGCCTCGAACGCTTGTTAAGGTCATATTTTGCATGTTTCCGTTTTAACGACTACACTAAAACCAACTGATATACCAAACTCAAAAAAATCACAGTGGATAAAGACATTGCAGGCTACAATGTCATGCTCATAAAAATAAAGAATAAAATTATTTGAATTTAAAAAAAATCCTGAAACTGAAAATAAATATTTCAAAATTCAATACTTAGAACAAATAATTTTTATTCTTTATTTTTATGAGCATGCCATAGTAGCCTGCAATGTTATTTTCCACTGTGTTTGTTTTGAGTTTGGTATATCAGTTGGTTTTAGTGTAATCGTTAAAACGGAAACATGCAAAATATGACTTTAACAAGCCATTACGCGAAAACTATGAGAGATAAAAAAATTTCATAAGAGCCAAATTTTGTCACATTTTGTGTCTAAAATAAGAAAAAAATATCTGGTACAAATAAAAAATTTAAAAAAATGTTGACGAAAATTGCAGTAGGCCGCGCCCGTAAGTGGCAAGTGGAAAGCGGGCAAGAGTCACCCGTAGCGCACGCGTATGGCGCTCGTTTGTGGTACAATAAAAAAATGGAGGTAGAGGCGCCCTTGTATTATTGCAGCAATTTTAATGCAACACTTACAGATTTGTCTAGCTTAGTTTTTCCATTTGTATACAAAAGTGATATGACTCCGTAGATTTTTGCTGAATTATTTTTTATTTTACTTTTTTTTTTTGTAAACAGTATAAGCATGCATACGTTCAGAGACACTGGTGACATCCCAAGAATATGTAACACGCACGACTGCTTAGTTGAAGATGTCCTCCGAGCTAAAGGACTTATCTCGAGGCTAGGCTGTGTCCTGGGTTGTTCTGCATAGAATGTGTTAGCACCTTGACGACGTTGGAAACGGAGGTCGCATGTTGTGGAGATAATGTGCCGGCGTTCCCCAGTGGTGTCATAGAATGGACCAGTCTTACCCATCCCCCCTTCATGTTTATACTAGCATGCTGTTTCGTGCCCCTGCGGTCTTTGTTAGGAAGTTTCACGAGGCGTGTCAACACTCGCTAACCCACCTTCACCCTTCCTCCATTTCCCACCTCATTTCCCGAAAAGCAAGCCTCCGGCAGTAACATGTTTACGAGGGACTTCTGAAACGTAGAGGGTAATAGGAACACGTTAAAAAGGGTGTGTGGTGGAGAGACATTTGCTCGACCGCTCATGTTTCGTGGGTCCCGTGTTAGTAATTTGATATGCGGATAGGGGCGTAATTTGTAGTTGTGCAGCTCTCCTTCCCACCTCTCGTGGTCCTAACTGCTGTTATATGAACATACAATGACACTCCGTTTACGATGAACCTAGATTTCACGACACAGTTGGGCTTTAATGGTCGCAAGAGGGTACTACAGCAGTAAACCTAATCGTGTCCTTATTTATGTCAGCGGTTGCTATTTTGTGTGTCCAATGATTAAACTTGCCGCGATGTTACATCTGTATGGAGTAATGGGAGTTAACTATGTCAAAACATGTTCAGTGAATCCAAATAAGACTGTTTGCCGTGTAAACAACGAACACAATTTTATGTTTACCGCACAAAACATAGTGTAGGCCTAAAGTGTATTTTAAACATGTTGTAATAATTTTTTTTGTGCTTATCAACAATATTTTTTTATGTTCATGTTGTCAAATTATGAATATGCCTGGCGGATTTAACTTTTCCGTCAAATTCCAACGAAGCTAATGCACGTATAGATAGATGTTATGGCAGTCGCATTCTTTCAGCATGTTCTTGCGAATAAAAGGCTCCACATTCTCGAGTGATAAGAGGATTATGGGAATCCAACTGAATGACACTACATTACGACCTATAATGGAGCGAATGGGAAAGGGTTACCTATCCCAGGAGGAATATTATCGAATCTCGCCGAATATGTCCCGAATATCTGTAACTATTCTCTCACAGAGGACTCCAACATTATACTTATGGAGGGACCTCGTCACTTAATCATTGGTCCCTCCCGATCTTGCACAGCCAACAACACTTATAGCACCACTTTTTGACATTCTCCTAACATTGCGAGCCAGAAAAATCTTAGTCAAACTCTACCGAGGTTCTTATTTACACCAAATTGTCTGCCTGCTGCAGTATTGTGCACTTCCTCTAACACTACTGGTATACCTCATGCTGGAAGAACTAACTGTAAGCGTGTCAGTACCTATGCACATAGTATATTCAGTATAGTCTGTCTCATGTAACTTTTCCATATTTTGACATTTCTCTTCTGCGAAATGTGTCTAGCAGTTCCATTGTTTGGAGCTTTAAAAGTACCTGACTTCCTGGAAAAGCACTGCCTACACAATCCTGTTTACAGACATACTTCTCAGAAGTGAGCTGTCAAAATATGGAATACTTACATGAGAGAGACTAAAAAAGAAATCCTGATAATGGTCAGGCTTTTATTAAATAGTAATTTTATATCATTAGTTAGTGATCACTAATCTTTTAACAATCACGATTAAATAGTTTTTGGGTGGTGCAAACTTATCCATGCTGGTGTGACGTATACATAGTTTACGATACTTTGGAAATAATTTCATATTTCTCTTCAGTCAAATATTTTATCAATTGGAGAGGGTATAACTTCATTAAATATTACTAGTTACATTGCTTTTTTGATAATTTTTTATGTTGGTTATTCAAGCAGACGTGCACTTGTCAATATATAAGAATTGCGTTTGGAGTCCTGACAGGTTTTTCGTAAACAGATGTCACGAGAAATAAATACTTGCGTAACGTACTAGTAGGCAAGACAAAATTAAATGCTACAGTATTTTTTAACGAGCCAGGTGATAGGTGCTCTGAAGGCTGGGCAATACGGAATACAATTGTGATTGACTGGACGAGTGACTTGATGGCTAGCCGCAAGCCTCTGTTACTATAACTACAATTTAAACGGTGACACTGCTACAGCTTATAAGAAGCAAGCTATCCGAGGCGACTCACGGCCGCGTCAGAGGGCTATAAAATTCCATAGCACATGGAGAGATAAAAGGTTGTTTACTTTCAGAATGTTCGAGTCTTTCTTGACCTTGTTTATGAGAAGCTCTCCAGAAATGGCCTCGCGACTATACAACTACGATTTTGTCCCAGTCCGAGAGCTCTTCTTGAGATTTTAGTAATCGGAGTCCTGGGTTCAGCGAGTGCCAAGGGATTCACGTTTGTGATAACGAAGCAGAAGACGACGTTAGTAGTGGCGAGTGAGGACGATTGCACTCTAAATCGGAATTAGTGAGTATTCGCTAATTTTCCAGTGATTTTCACAGATTCCTGATGGATCAGATTAAATTACCTGAATCGGTGAAAAACCACTGGAAAATATGCGAATATTTTTTGATTCGTATTTGGAATGTTAACACTATAAATCGTGATTAGTGAATAATCACTTATTTGCCAGCGGTTTCCCACTGATTAATTTCGTTGAAACTGCTTCATCAGGAATCTGTGAAAACCAAACCACTGTAATATTAGTAAATATCCTCTGTTTCTGCTTTAGATTGTATGGTGACCAGCCACTGCAGTCTGTAAAAAAAATAGCGTCCCAACCTTAGATTGTAGTACAGAGTCTATGGCGCGCACTTTTGTCAGATCGCAGTTGCGTTACGAAGATATGTAGATGCTCTACTTTATAATTTTGAGTACTAGAATATTATATTTTACATTTTTTGAACTGATAGTGTTGTAACTGGTGTAAGATTACGCGTCAAAATATGTATCTGATCATATTTATATTACTTTAAAAATTAGAAACAGTTCATAATCTCTACTGATGTAAATTCATTATGTTAATAGTTATAGTCAATTCGTAAAGAAATAAATATTACGGTAAGGTAAGTTGCTTTACGTCTCGTCGAAAACGGAGTCTTTAGAGATGGTGACAAAACTTAGTTCAGTGGCAGGAGCTGGGAGAGGAGTCAGCCATGGTCTTTGTTAAGGGCATGGGCAGAGTTTCTTCGCATTTAACGACAATAATTTATTGAAACATAAATGGGAGCCGATATTTTAAAATCGCTTCGTAACTTTGTTATGACTGATTTAAACTACATAATCTAATTTTGTCGAGTCGGAAGACTGCAAAATAGTTGCTAATTAGTTAATTAACGAAATTTCCTTTTAATTGATAATTTAGCTCTACCGCATCATACAGTTTGTCACAAAAAATTACATTGCATAGTAAAACCAATCTGCAATGTATGAATGTGTGTGTATGTATGCATGTATGCATGTATGTATGCATGTATGCATGCATTAATATATACATGTAAACATGTGTCCTGTTTCAAGGAAGCGTTTATACTATATGTAAAATGTCAGTTAGGGAAACTTAAGGGGAATTTACAACGATCCGTCGCGCCCGTCCATCCGATGATCACGTGACTTCCAGTCAATCAGGTGTCTGGAATAGTTATATTCATCCGTCCGTCGAAAGCTTGCTAAGCTTTAACTTTTTACGGACGGACGGGTGAAATCACAGCCCACTAAAGATGGCGACGATCGTTTTAACTGTTTATTTTAATAAGACTACTGTGATGTTTTTATATTTGTTAGAAGACGCTGTAAATTCTATTTTAAAATACAATAGTGAAAGTTTTGGCATTCGGGAAAAATTAAAACACCAACCGAAATTATTTTACATAATGCTTACCCACATTACACAATAATTAATTTAATTAGTGAATATTTATGCTCGTAAAATTTCTTCGTGGCAGCTGTAGATTAAGTAAAAATCTGTAAAAATAAATAATATATTTAAGGGAGTTTTTTATATCCCACATACGTTTTCTATTTGTACATTGGTAGCATTGCAAATTAAAATAATAACGATAGATGGATGACGCGTTTTTGTAAATCGCTAGCATTTCTGACGGACAGAACGGGCCAAAAAGTCTGGCGGACGGGCGGATGACGGACGAACGCGACGGATCGTTGTAAATCCTCAGTTACGTTTAAGTGTGTCGGAAACAACTGCAGATGTCAAAATAAGTGAAAACTTATTCAGATTTGAACAGTAGAATAAACCATACGGAAATGGATAGAGTATTAGAGAAAACACACTCATTTACCTATTCCAGTGGATAACTTTTAGCACAAAGCGAACATATTTGCACATATGAAATTTCTGTTGCTACTAATTTCTTAGCACTCACATTTGTTTATTTGTACTGGAGCTACTGTCATACTAAATTTTAACATTTCAATTACTTTCCAAAACAATATACTTTATTTCAACCAACTGTCACAGTACTTCGTTTCTGGCTGAAACTGAGGGAGGCGCTTACACCGTACACAAAAATTAGCTTTCGTCACGAAACTTGAATTACAAACTCAGGTTTTCCTTGGCAACGAAACCTAACTTTCACGGGATTTACACTGCACGTAATGAGCAGTTTCCGATACCCAGGTTTCCGAAACTGCAGTTTCGTATGTCGGTGTAAACATATTGTGTGTTGCAAGGTAATTAGTTATGTAAACAGTCATTGAAAAATGATATTGATAGCAGATATCCTAATTTCTATCTTCTTAGCATTGGTGAAAGTGTAATAAACTTATTCTTATTTGTATACTCTTTGGCGATATTTTCCCAAGGGAATTTATTTACATTTGGGAATAATCTGTTCGTGACAATTGACTAGTAATTGATCAGTGTTGTTTTGCAGTAGTAACCATGGCAGGATATCCATTTCATGAGCAGGTTGATATGATTTTCATGTACGGCCGCGCGAATGGTAATGGACGTGAGGCTGTACAGTTCCATCAGATGGCATATCCTGACCGAAAAAGGATGTCATTTCGAATATTTACGGTGACTTTCCGAGTTTGACGCTTTCACCAATGCTTAACAGGTAGAAATGAGGGCATCTGCAATCAATAACATTATTCAATGACTGTTAACAAAACTAAATACCTTGCAAAGCACTGAACTAAACTTTCATTAATAACTCGAAAACTACTGGTTCTCGGACATATGTTTATATGAACATTTTTCTTGTTTTGGTGTAAGAAACCTATCCCGAAAGTTTGTAAACGTATTTCAGAAACATCCTGTACTTGTATATTTATGTGTATATATACATATATACAACAGCCTGTTATTGTATTGGTGAGAGGAAGACTTCAATACTGCCGCCGAGGTATTTCTTCAGTATACTTTGAAGCGACAGCTCCACATGGTGGTAGCTTTCGTTAGCATCGCAAATGAAAATAATTTCCAAAATTGTTCTAAAACAACTTTTACCGATATTAATAAAGGTGGTAAAATTTCCAATACTAACACGAGCTACTATTTACCGATACCATTGATTCTCCCCGGCCCGTCAACTTATGTTCCAGCTCACCATTATTATGTTGGCTAACATCAGCTACGACTAGCAATAAGTTTTGTTCCAAAATATACAATAACTTTTCCCAGGTCGATTTAATATTATAATAAAGAGTGTCAGCAGTACAATAACCGATGCAATTTAAATTCCAAATATGCTGTAAACGACAGTAATTAGAATGATTACGTGCATATCGTAATGAATATTCTATTTTAAATATATTGCCTGACTGACGTCATTAAGAAGCAGTTAAGACCTCGCTTTTTAGTTTAGCAGTGGTTTCGAAAATATTTTTAACGCAAATTAATACATATATCAAAAATTCATTCTAGTCGTTTTAACACTTACATATATATATATCAGTTTATATATGAATTTTTCTGTATCAATATACCAAACCGATTTTTAGATTTTTGCTCCTGAAATAGTACGTATTTTGTTGTCAAAATAAGCCAAAATGAAGCAAAATAATTTAATGCTAGCGAACGGTAAATTATTAAAAAAAAAAAAAAAACGCTCTGGCAAAATTGTGTATCGTATGACAGTACACAGTCTCACATTTTTCCAAAGCATTTGATTAAAAATATTTGAGTTATTTGCAATTGTTTGAAGTAAATGAAAGATCATGGCCTTAACTACGAATCATTAGGCTAATATTTATTGTAGTATAATAAAACACTATTTATCAATAGGAATGACAATTATGTTACTTTGAAGTACGGTTTCAGAAATAATAATTTTAATTACTCTGAACGAATTGGATCTGACTAATTTTTTTTTTTTTTTTTTTTTTTTTTAACTTTTTTGCAGCGGTCATGGCGAAAAAAGATGTCTTGGAGCACATAATCACAACTCACATGCCCTTTGGGGAAATGCCTACTGCATTTGTAAAATATGTAAAAATTATGAAAATTTACCTTGTGTTAAAGTTTTAAGTTCAGGTATATTTTCACTAAAGAGGTAATGAATTCCATTAAGTAGAACACTAAAACTTTTATATGCTGTGTTGAAGGTGAGATGAGATAGTTTTTATTATTTATAAACTCCAACAACAGCTAACATTTAGAATTTGCTATGTCGTCATGAAAAGCATAAACATTTGTGTATGACTAAACTTATGTTAAAAATAACATACATCTACCACTTCAATGTGTTAAGGAACTGATGTAAGGAGAGACAATTTTGCTGCCGAACAGCCTTAGCATGTAGCGAGACTGTTTGGTTCTACTGCACCAAATATAATGTTTCGCATCAGTACTACGATAGTACTATACCGTTTATTAAAAGTGTTCTGCTATACACAAACATTTAAAGGAAACTTAAATCGATTAATTACAAAAAAAACTGTGCTAGTTAGTTCAAATGTCACTTTTGTACCACTCATATTTTATCTAATTTGCGAAAACAACTTAAAATTTGATAAATATCTAGCAAAAGTATTTATAACTAACGTATAATTTTGTGAAAAGAATTGACTTTTCAAATTAGTTCTGATCATAATAGCACTTCAAACGAGAATTAAAGTTTTTCGTAAAAAATTTAAAAAAATCAGGAAATGTATACTTGCAAATATAATTTATTCGGTATATAACAAAACTGTTTTGTATAAATATAACTTTTTACTAATTTTATATTATGTACCTGCATGGAGAATTTCTTAACAATAATATTAAGAACAAAATTATTCTTTCAAAAATGGTGTTGATTTCACGCTTGCCATAAATAAAGTTTTGAGGCCAACCAACTTAACCAGACACACGTTTTCATATTCCTCTATAACGTAACAAATGAATTCGAAAGAAAATACGATGTAGCGACCTTTGCTGCGTAGTCGTGTCTAGCAAAAATATTGAGGATCACCGCTTAAAGACTCCGCCTACCTGTTCGTTAAAGGCTTAGAAGCGACAAAGCTATAAGGGCGACCTTGAAGCGCGCATCAAGTAGCCCATCACCACAACTATAGCCAGGCGCTGAACTAGCTCGTAATATTCCTGCCGATCCATTTTTAATATAGGACTTTAAACGGTTACCAAATAATTTTATTGGAAGAAAGTCTGTAGCTAAGTACAGTGCACATTTCTGTATAAGGTTCATATATGTCAGGTGAGTATATTTTGTAGTGGGGCAGTCTGAAAATGCAGTTTTCAGCTATGCTGGAGTGCTTAGAGACATAATATCCAATGACATTACCAGTGGCGAATCGTGAAGTGTTCTAGGGCAAGCGGTGATTAGCAGCGACTGTACAGAACTCTCAGTTGACTGTGTAACCATTTGTTTGACTGGTAGCTGCAGGTACACTCCTCAGTCAGTAGCATGTAAGAGGCGAGGGACTAGTTCTCAGTAATACATTTAGTCAGCAACATAAGTCACCTGATCAAAGTGTATAGTCGGATATCATACTTCTTGCCTTGGAACACGATTATGCTTCGCCACTGGAGATTGCCTTCCTTGTCCGGAGTGTTTTCTTATCGTACATTGACACAATGGGGTACAGGTGGAATAGTTACAATAAAGAAAAATATTTGCACATACATTGCATTGCTAGAGACACTGGAAAATCTCGGGAAAAGATGACTAATTGCTAGGCTCCAACATACTGTATATAACACTGAATGTTTTACATCTACATCGGCTATGGTTTATTTGAAGCATTGTTTCTCTCTTCAACAAACCCAGTTAGAACTGTACAGCTTGGACACACAGCGTGAGTGATTCGTCACAAAACTGTTCACACATGTCACGGTTAAAATACTACAGTTTATTGAAGACTATGCTGATCATTTTCGTGATTTTTCAGTGTCTCTATGCATTGCGTTTGAATCGCGTGTTAGGCGACGTCCTTAGTCATATTGATGTGAATCGTAGACAAAGTCTACACGCCGGTTTCCTGCCTTGCGCATAGCGGGCGATGTGATAGTTGGTGGGTGTGCTAGTGAAGACCTCATTGCACTTGGACCTCAGACGTTACAAAATGCTCCAGGTAAGTGTCCTCCTTAAAATTTATAAATGAGCCATGTCGGAATTAATTGGAAGATGAAATTCGTCCTGGGATCCTCCCCATGAAACGAACATCAATTTTTTTTTTATTGTGTTTTGTGTCTTGTGAACAAGTAGGTCATGACACACAAATTAACACTAGTGCAGGAGTCAGGAGAAAAGACGGTCATAACATATGTTAGGGAACTAACCCAGCGTTCGCCGAAGAGATTTCCAAAAATCATGAAAAAACTCTTCGCCTCTATAATGCAAGTCGAACATGATACTTTTGCGCCACCTCGCTCGTTTCGAACATAATTCGATTCTGCGACTAACTACACTGTGTTTCTGCCTAAACACGCATTGCCGTTGGCGAGGAAATTGTATGTTTTATGTAGAAAGGTAGGTTGGCGAGTTCATTAGCAAGCTATATATCACCAGAGAACTAGGAGCCGATAATACTGTGTTTATTGATTCAGCAACACTCGCAAGCGGCTGTCTGATACAATTTCTCATCCAACTGTTGCAAACTAGGTCATTTACAAATTCCCTAAGAATGGTACTATAAAAATCGCCACGCAAATTCTATATCGGGCATTATGTATGTATATATAGTGTGTGTTTCTAAACTTATGTTACAATCGTTTGGAGGTGATTATTTATCATAAACTAGGCTTAGTACGTACAATTATAGAAGTATTGAGCCTTTGAATTTTTTCAACATTTCATGTTGCCTTTTATGCGCAGTACATCCTAACTAACATAACCTGTCCTAGTGTTGCAAGTCGCTTGAATACACCGTTCAATAACGTGCACGCTAATGTTTCTGTGCCGACAGTACCTGGCATGTAGGCAAAAACTGCTACACTCGCAATGGAATCGCACACAGAATACTTGTTAATGCGTTTGCACTCTGAAAAATGCATCCTTTGCTACAGTTCTTTAGAACTATTCCAACAAAGCAAAGCCTCGACAATCTTATTTTCAAGCAACTCCATACACACCCATGCCTATCGCACACCTTCATTTTTGGTGTATTTCAAATGGGAATATGTGTAAAAAGCGATAGAAATTTGGGTGACAACGATGCTATAATCTCGTGGTACAGGTTGTAATGCTCACCTCACGTGCAATGTATTGCAAAATCTATTTTAATGTTTTTTTATATAAATTATTCATTCTAACGACATGAAACAATAGGACCTATTTGTCACTCAGACAACATGAAATGTTCAAAACAACCAATGGCACAAAATTTCTAGTCGTTAAGAATATGACCATCCCCGTTATTTTCATTAAGGGGGAGGTTTAAATACCGGTTTCTTGACGGGAAAAAGATCTCAATAACACTGATGCCTGTGCAAAGAATTGTAATTTAACTTTACGTCGATTCCGATATATTGTCAAATACAATTCCAAAATTTCATTTCAAGGTTGAATTTATCGTTCAGAACTGCGTTAGGCAAAATTTTAATCAGGTAATTTTACCTAATTTTTATAAGGAGTCACCTCCCAAATTTTGTAACACACGTGTATTATATATAGGCAACACATGTATTAAAATTAATTATGCAACAGCTAGGTTAAAAAAGTATTCCTTTGCAAACCAGTTATTATAGCTTGGCTATGAAAATCAACACCGGTGATAATCAAATTATATGCGGCCGCGGCGGCCGAGTGGTCAGACCTGTCCACCAAGGCGATCCTGGTTCGAACCCCAGTGGGGTCGGTTCCCGTATTTTCGCGTGTGGGAATCGTGCCGGACGATGTCGCTGGCCGGCGGGTTTTCTCGAGGACAATTTTTCTTTATCCACGCTCATCTCGTTCCGGCTCTTCTCCATCGTATGGTCTCATGTCATGTCATTCTTCGGGGTACGCAATACCTACGAGCTTCCACTCATAAAATCTGCATTCGGTGTGCCGTACCCTGGCCCTACGGTATCCTACTCAAACCATATTTATTTATATAATTTTAAATTATTTAATAATAGCTAATTGTAACAGTGGAAAAATATTATTATTATTATTATTTATGTTTATATACATTCCTTTTTTTTTTTTTTTTTTTCATTTTTAGACAACTATAAATGTAGCTATGAAACTCGCTAGTCGATAAATACAGTTTTTTTTTCGCCAAAAAAGTCACTATAACTAGCGGCAGAGTCGATAAGTTGGCAACACTCCTGCTTCGTCTGTCTGGAGTGCTCCAGTAACGCTGTGAGCGCCACTGTCCACTCTGGTTTGATCCACGTCTTCGTGCGAGTTGTTTTGTGCCCCCCCTCCCATTCTGCTCAACCTTTCTTTTACATCCATCTCCCTCTCGCAGTCGCGCATGGCAATCCTCCAAGCGTGTGTTTGTGCACGTCCCGTTTATTGTCCGGAAAGACCGTTGTGCAAACAGTGCATTGTTTGGAAGCGTCACCCACGTACGTTTGCACGTGATTTCGGAATAGGAATGACGATCTTCGAGTTGTCATGAAAGCTGTGCTAAAAACATAAATTAAAACGCATTTTAGCGGGTCAAAATTGTATGTATTCACAGGTTAAGTCTTCAATAAAAAAAATTAAAACCCCCGTCTCACAGGATACTAAATTTCAAATCGAATAGACCAGTAGAACTGCTCACATTCACTAATGAAAATTAGAAAAGAGCTGATGATCTCTAAACAGCTGAACAGATTTAGGGTATCGTAGAAATTAATTATTTTCGTCCTCTTCAGAATGTTTTTTTTTAAACGGCGCTGTGGTATCTATTTCACCTCAACAAACGTAAATCAGTGTCTCGTCAGATTAGCGAAGGAAATTTAAAAGTTTCTTACGCGCAACGTTGTTTTTCGTTACTATAGCCACCGTGTTTTCACGCTTTGTAAGTACATACTGTATGGTATGCATTGGTAATGGTAGCGTTTTGGCATCGCAGAAAATACCTACTGAAATGTGCTCGTTTGATAATACATTTTCAAAACAGAATTTATGCCATTTATATATTCTGGTGCATTATGACAAACTAAGCAGCATTGAATTGATGAATTCCCATTCCCAGCCAGAGCGTTGGCTGTGTTCCCATCTACCATTGTCTTCATAAATTCTGTCGTAAATTGACTGGTTCTGGTTGGCACCAGTATTGGAATCAGCATTCTGTAAATTCACTTCTCTGGGAATTGATATCATGTGCCAATGTTTTGTCTACTTAGGATATATTACACAGAACGATATATATATATATATATATATATATATATATATATATACATACACACATACATACACACATACATACATACATACATACATTTTTGTCTACTTAGGATATATTACACAGAACCGTATGTATGTATGTATGTATATATCTATATACACACATACATATATACACATACACACCAAGACACACCTATACACACATGTTGGTTCAGGTACTGCAATTAATAACCCCAATTGTTTTCTGTTCCGTCGGTTTTGAGGACTTAAAATTTTAGGCGGAGTACTTTCTATCGTTCGGTCGGTTTGAGTTACTCTGTGATTTTGTAATGAAAATCTATCGTTTGAAACGAGCTTGAAGGCGCAATCGATAAAAAATAATTTCACCTGCCATATAGGTTTTGTGAATTTTGTTTGGAGGTGGAGTTTTTCACAATTTATCTCCGTTAACATCTTGTACATGCATTTGCAATTTCATTATTTTCGTGGTATCAATTTCAATGCTTTATGTATTACTTTTCCTATTTGTTATCTATGTGCGACGTGTGGAATTACAATTTCCCGTTGTTTACAACTCTTGTTCTAGTTTCCTCTTATTTTTGTGATGTTTCTTTGACTTGCCAATGCAAAACAAATGTTTACAGCTTAGTTTTATTTACCTTTTACTGCTGGTTTTTTAGCATGTACAAGTGAGTCTCTATATCAAAAGTTTCTTCGGTATCTTATATTTTATTTGTGTTCTTCTACGGTGAGGTAAGTAGACGTCCTATGAATTTCGTGTATTATTATGGAGTTCTATAATTTGCGTGGACCAACGCAGAAATTTATTACCTATTATCCATCCTTTTCAACAAAACTATTTGCTGTGAAATACCATGGCCGCGAAAAACTTTTTTCTGTTTTGTTATGTATTTTATAAATTGTGTGACTTATAAGTTATGTTCTTAGTCAGCACGTATGGTGTGATTAGAATTTATTCGTTCGTGGACGTACGCCATTGCTCATGTTTTGTTGACCAAACTTGTATTAAATAACGTTAAGTTTCATTCATTCATTCATTCATTTCAAGCTTGGTAATAAACATATGAGCAATGGCGTATGTCCACAAACCAATAAACTCTAATCGTAAACTCTCATTGCATCAAAATATTTAAAAATTTCACGTACATTGTGGTTTTTACAGAGGAAATAATTATGTTAAAAATCAAACAGCTACATTTCCGCCGTCGTAATTGGCGACTAAATTTAATATAAATGAAACCACTGCATCCCTACCTACAAGTGGGTGGTTTATATGGGTACATGATTAAACTTGTTTTTCAAAAAGAATAAGGAACTTTTTTCTAAACTATGGTTATAGTGTATACTATAAATATTGTGAGTGCTGGGAAAAATACAAATAAACAAATACTTCTGTGTAGTTAGAATTTGCGTAGGCCTACATTGGCAGTTAGTTACTGTTCATTTATTTGTAACCGAGATAGGCCCTATTGTAACAATATTTTTGGAAATCATGTTCTCAACAAAAAAGTTATTATAAATTTTGCAAAAGGTTGAGTAAAATGTGCGAGGGCCGGAGTTCCTGTAAATATTTGAAACATTTATGACCAACTTCTGGTAGAGTCTGGTTTAAAAAAATTGTTCTTGTAACGGTAAATATAAATACAGTTGAGATAATTGTGAGATATGCCAAACTGTTTATAATTGGGTGTGTCCGATTAAATGCGATAGTACCTGAACGTGTTGGACGAAGTTTTTTAACTTGTAATTTCCGCTGTTATCAAGAGTAATAAGCTGTAATTTTAGTAAGCGTCAAAAACTATATTACTTGACCAATTAACCATTACATAACTGGACTCCCCGTGTCCACTATAAAATTAAAAATCACACTTTCATGAATTTGTTACTTATCCACCCAAAAATAGAACTTTTATGTTATTTTTTATATCCGCAATGCGTTTTATTTCCCGCAATCAAACAGCTTCTTTCTACGTACAGCCATGTTCTAAAAAATTAAAGTAAACAAGGATTTATGAGCAATGCCCCGTACTGCTAGAAGCGTGCGATCAGATAGAAAAGTATAAAGTTGGGGTCTTTGCACCGACGCCCAGATTTCTCAGTTCGTTATTAGAGATGGTGAAATATTGCGAATTCAATGACCTGCATGTTAGAATCAAACATCCTATACATACCCAAGCCCTGTCTATTCGTTCATTGTCTGCTGTTCCACTGAGTAGCAGCAGGTGGACAAATGGTCGTGACTTGAGTATGTATAGGATATTTGATTCTAACATGCAAGTCACTGAATTCACGAAATTTCACCATCTCTAGTTATTATACAGTGTCCAAATTGTCAATTTAGTAATTTCGTGATAAAGAATGATTTCTTGAAAATGCTGTTGATTTTTTAGTATTTTGCAAGCTTCGTTTCACACTGTAATGTAAATAATAAATTACTATTTATGTAATCAATTCCAGTACACTAATCGGAATAAAATGACGTGTTTGACAGTTAAAATTAAAATTAGAATTTGTCCTTTGTTTATTATTATGTATCTTGTGCTTTACTTTTTGTTTGTGATGAGCGTTTATTCACTTAATACATATTTACAACCAGTCACTCTCGACTACAGTAATTTAGAATGATTTTTAAGTAGCGACCAGTTAGTACAGGAATCACAAGACAACGCGAAGATAAACACACCGAAAGAAAAATTAGTTCAAGAGTATTTTAGTTTCCACTGAATCTATATTTCACACAAATAAGCTCGGTGCGATTTAATGAAGCCTTACAAAAAACTGAACTTATAATATTAACAAATATTTTTCCATTGACCGAAAACATAAATCAGTTAGATTGAGTGTCCCTCGTAAATGAATAAATAAATAAATAAATAAAAATAAAAAATACACCTACTGTATACATCACTACAGACTACAAGTGCAAAACTGTTAAATGCATTACTACACATGTCTGCGGCTATGTTTCGTGTCCAGTGATTGGCTGTATAACTCTCATGTTCTTTGGGGATTCTACCTGCTAATGTCATACGCGTGGTGTCTCGGTAACACGGTTCCGATCGGCACAGTCAAATAAGAGACGATTCCACACAAATTCACTAAGTAAACGGTCATGAAGCAGACCTGCAGATGTGTACAAGGCATTGAAACACAATGTTGCAAAAGTATTTTCGCGAAAACCTATAGTCTCTACTTATTGATTACTTAAAATATCCACAGCTTAGGACGAGAGCATTCTGGTATATTTTATTTTAAATCTTGCCAATCGTAAATAAACAACAATAAATTCTAATTGTAAACTCCCGTTACAACAAACATTTAAAAACCTCAATAATAATAATAAAAAACATTGACAATTTTACGAGGAGTTTTGTGTTTCAGTTAAAGTTGGCGGTGAATCTCAAAGAACATATTCATCTTAACGCAGGTGAGACAAGTAGCCTACTACTTTGCCTGTCCGCCGGCAGCAGCGAAATTTCCTTCTTTATGTTTAAAATTTTCGTAGTCAAGACGTTTACGTATGTCTTTAATGTATAGGTAAATATTTGTTGAGTTCAAGTGGACTAATACATGTGCTGTAGGCTCAGGGGGTCGATTAAATATAGATTTTTATGGGTGCAACGCAAAATTTGCACCTGCGTTGCTCCTGGTTGCGCTGTATTGAAATTATATACTCACGTAATGCCAGAAGAAGCATTTAACTGGCTCTGCACTTGGTTGCGCTGCGTCGGTGCAGAGCAAGTTAAACGGCTCCTCTACGGTATTACGTGAGTATATAATTCCAATGCAGCACAACCAGACGCAACGCAGGTCCAAATTTTGCGTTGCACTCGTAAAAAGCTATATTTAATCGACCCCCAGGACACTTCTCGAAACGTCAAAACATCAGTACGAAGTTTGGTGGGGGGGGGGGGGAAGAAACTACCA
>PNEQ01083652.1:0-21401 GCA_003012365.1 Medauroidea extradentata | reverse complement strand
ATAACTGGCTTATTACTTCCACTCTTTATTTAATTTTATCCGCTTTATTTAGTTTGTTTTAGTCCAATTATTAAGATTGCATAGAAGATGTGCGCTTAAACAAGCAAACGTGATGCCCTGTCCCTACCGTTTTGCAAAATTTATTGTTTTAATCCTAAACGAGATGATATATCGTAAACCAGCCACATAGTTTTGTTGAAATCTTTGTTTGCAATACAGAATAGTATTGTTTCAAACAAAAATTGACTTGGTTTCGGTTTTTTATTTAAGTAACGAAAATTTATTTACTTAAGTAATTTGCCTGAACGTAAGTGACCTGGAACACTTATACACGATTTCATTCTAATTTTTATGTTTGTCAACTGTGATACGAGTGTAGTTTCATGTGGACATTCAATATTTGAAATTTATAGCAAGTAAATTTGTTTACTCATAGTTGCCATGTATATGAAAAATTAATTTTTCATGTCCCAATTCACTTCACATGTCTCAAGTCATCATTACAATCGTTTAATCTATAGTTAGAGGCACAATTATGTAGCGAATTGATTCTAGATCAGGTTGAATGCCAATAATGTATACTTCATTACTACTTCTGTGATTAGACTACACCTGTTCCAACACATATTTGACTACTGCAAGCCAGTGATAAATAAGGAAACAAGTCGTGGTGGTAACACGTGTTACGACTAGAAGCCAATGGACATTTGACTTTGGCCAGTGTGTGTATAGGTCTGAGAAATCTAGGCTGTTGCCAGATTAACACGCGAAATACTCGTGCATCTATCTATAGTATTTGTTGTTAATGAACAAAATATTCTTGTACAGTAAAATTTATTTTCAGCTAAGTTATGAGAGGGGTTTTGCGTTGTTTGCTCAATGTATCATTACTAAAATAACAGCTTAAATGGAGTATCGTGGTCTTAGAAAGTTTTGAGAATTTTTTAGTAACTTTTAAATCGTGTTGAAGTGTTAGTATTTGTTTGTGCAATTCTTCAACAATCTCGTGAACAGTCTTCTACATGTATAACGAGCACAGGAAGTCATACCAACTTGAAAAATGTAGGTTTCTACTAAAATTTTAAATATACTAAATGAAAGGGAATAGGTATTTACATCTACAGACGCACACCTTATCCACTGAAGAAACTTGAATGCATTATTTTCACTAAATTTACTCTCTCCCTCTCTATCTCTCTCTCTCCCTCTCTCCCTCCCTCGCTCTCCCACACTTTATATTCCCGTATCTCTCTATTCTTCACTGCCTCAGTCTGTCTCGCTCTGTCTCTCCGTCTTTATTTTCCTTTGTATCTTTCTCTCTCTCTCTCGCTCTCTCTCTCTCGCTCGCTCGCTCTCTCTCTCTCTCTCGCTCTCTCTCTCTCTCTCTCTCTCTCTCTCTCTCTCTCTCTCTCTCTCTCTCTCTCTCTCTCTCTCTCTCTCTCTCTATATATATATATATATATATATATATATATATATATATATATATATATATACACACACACACACACACATATATATTTCTGTCTTTTTTTTTCTCTCTCTCTCTCTACTGCGAGATAAAATCCACGAGACGAGCAACATTTTTTTAACAAAAACTGTAGTGAATTCAACCTAGGCAAATTATATTTTATGTAGTTTGTTTCAGTCACATTTCTCAATCCCATTGCTATGTACATACGAAATTCGTTATACTGAACTCGGAAGTATTGTACTCTCGTAGAACGTCTAACAGTGGTTGAACATTTTATGGCCCTCCCCGCAGATACCATTGGCTAATAATAAAGATTTAGCTGTTTAGAGTGGCCAATCCAGGATAGCAGTCGCGAGGTAAACTTCGTGTCGTGAAGGACATCATCTAATGAACTCACAGATCGTGTCTAGGTACGTAAAATACAGTACAGCTTAGTTTGTTAGCAAATAATGCGCACTTTTATTTTCACATTCTCCTGGCTTTTTATATTTTACTTTAGACCCTCGCTTTGATGTTTGTATTTTTAATTAATTTCAGGAAGTCGCCCGTCAGCAACATTCTATCTCCTCTTTAAACCACCTAGTATGTGCTCTATAAGAGTTTAATCCTATTCCACGGAATTTGTCGTCAGTAATAGTGAAGATATGTTATATAGGTAATTTAAAGTGAGGTAGTGTGTAAAGCCTCAAACATTACAATGGCGTATGTTTACTTAACATTTCCAAAATTTTCACCTTGACCAAATATGGCCTACCCGTTGCACCACGCACAGTCTTCAACGAACTGTTAACAGTTTGCAATAACGGGAAGTAATCGAGCCATTATTTAAATAATAAAACATGGGTATTTTTCCCCTGAGTTGTGAAATAAAACCCCAGTATTTGACTGAAAATGATGAAATGCCAGTATAAAAAGTAACCGGACGCATGAAGGTGATGTATGGTTAGATTCAAAAGCATTTTTATTAGACGCATGATGAGAGTGTCACATCTCTTCTCCGTCCGGTGCTCTGAAGCTCTATATCAACCAGGAATGGCCTCAGTGGCTTTCAACATATCCAAGACGTCAGAGATTACTCGGTGGCATTTTTTTCACACGTATCCAAGATGCACTGGGTGTACAATAGGACTCGTGCAACTTACACTGTACTCAGGAAGCTTGCGTAAAATGTTGGGAAACAGTCGTGACCGAACTCTGAGAAAAGATTACAGCATCGCTGCCCATCCATGGCTGGAGGCAGAAATTTCACTTACAAAGTTACAAGTTCGAGAATATTAGACAAGACACCGTCTACCAGAAAAACTATTATTACCTGGACCTATTAAGGAGAAGGGTTAAGAAGGTTTCAGATTTCCGGGATACAGGTGTTGATATTGTTTATAGGATAAACCGACCACATACCGTAAATTACCTTAATATAGTGAACCGGCCTCCGTAGCGTAGTTAGTTCTTTATCATTACTGAAATACCGAATTACTTAAATATTTTCAATATTATTTTTTTTTTAATATGTAAACTTGTATAAAGTCGCGTTGTGTTTGTTATTGTATTTTGCCACGAGTATACCTATTATTTAATTGTTAGATGGCAAAATATGTTAAGTTTTACCATACGTCTTGTAAAAACCGATCTTAGTAGCATTAAGAAGTCCATGCAATATAACCCTGTCATTCCCCAAACTTCTACTGAGGTGTACATTGGTTTCAAACGAAATAGCGAAATGTACTAACGAGAGGGAGTAATATAAATTAATCATGTTGTTAAAAGCCAAGGACAATTCTGCCAGACGTATTCGGAGAACGGTTTACAACACTTTACTTTCGGGAGCCGACACTTTAATTGCCTCAAATAGCAATCATCCGTTATTACCAAAGCGTGCAGATTAAACGCAAAGTTTTGAGTGGCTCTACGAAGTTTAGATGAAGTTCGAATTCACGTATAAACATTTTCTAGTGATTTCGAACTATGAAATTCCTATCGCCAGTAATTAGGAAAAGTTTTGAGATATTTTCAGCTGGCTTTCGCTTGGATGGGATATTATTGATAACGTTTGGAATGTTGAAAGTTACAAACTGGAAAGGAAGTAATAAGCGGATGTAAACGTTCATGCAAGGAAGTAAAATATGCTCGCAAAGCACATTACATCCATTAGGCTAGCTCAGCACCCAGAATTTATTTTTATAAAGATATAATACAAATCGCTGTAGATAATTTACATCAACAAATATTCGTGACTGTAAATTAAAACTTCGCATTTATTTTATGTTCAAATATCGCATTACTCAAGTCCATGCTCTCTTGTTTGTACTGTTTTAGCTGTAGATCTAATAGTTTTTTTTTTTTTTAGCCTAAACGGGAGCAGATATAAATAATCTGTTTGGCAGTTTTGCTTACAATAATTTTAGCCGTGATAGCTAATTTTTTTCAAGACTGGAAATTGGTTTCGACTAAAATGTCACTTCATAGAAATTACGTTAGTTACGTAATTAGCTCAAACCATAATGTTTACTGTCTTAAAAAAATTGACCTAAACGGTAAAATTCATATTAAAGAAAACTACCGAACCGATTTCGCAGTATATGCTCTAGCTTAGGCTTAAAAAGTGATTATCTCAAAACCTGTAGAAACAGAGGAGCAGGCTCAGTAACTTTGAAGCGAATGACAGAAGTTCTCGTTTGTATCAAACAATTTCCCTTAACATACAAATTATTATTTCATTCACGCAGCATTCAATTGTTGTTCTCAAATTAATTTATACCAGATGATAAGTTTTGATACATAAATTACCGCAGCTATACAAAATAATTTGTCTAGTAGCACTCGCACACAAGCTTTGCTTATGCGAGTGTGATGTCTTCCATTATATAAAACGTATTTATGAGAAGTGCTGTAATCGGTATACGGAAATAAATTATCATTATTATTAATAATATTATTTAATTTCAACACACACGAAATGAGTTGTTTGTTTTTGAAACAAAAATAACTACATTTACCTTAAAAATCATTTTTGATCAACAAAAGGGAAAAAAACATTAAATGTCGGGGCCGTATCATGGCTGTGGCGTCCGTACATCTGCTTACCTACTTTGTGCATATAAATATGTATGGATAAAATTCCTTGCCTGCAACTCAACAATCGCTAGTTTAGTTAACTTGACATTTAGTGCCTTTAGAGTAAAATTCCCGACTGGACTGGTCTAGGAACAAAAATCTAAGAACTTTTAACCACTTCATATAGTAAAAAACTCTGTCTTTCAAATAAAAATCAATTCACTTAGTCGGAGTGTTTCGTGCAACGAACCGAAATTTAAAGCAGAAGCTGCGTTGTTATAGCTTTTATGTTAATTATTTTTTATTCTTTTTAAGGTGTAAATTGATTACGTTTCAATATAATTGTTTGCACGTTTAGTATGTCTGTCTTAGAAACGGACTCTATTTTCTTAGAATGCCACCGCAGAAACGCCGATTTTACAAATGTGATATTCTGATAAGGTTTTAGCCATCTCTAATACCTTAAAAATAATTTGAAATGTCTTAAAATAAACTATGTATACCGACTGTTTACAAAGATTATGTAAAGTTTATGCCATGTTCCACCCACCCACGCACGCACGCAAACACTACACACACACCGACCTTGCAATAAACGCAGTACAAAAACCATTTTCATATTTGTGGAGTTGAGCAAATAAAAAATATATTAATGAATCAGCTGAACTGTAACGAATGCATGCATACCTAAAAAAAACGGTATTTCAAGGACTGTGGCAAAAATAAATTATTTATATGAAATTCAAGATTGCTAGTGAAAGCAACTAACTGAAAACTGAGAAAAGCGGGGACGCAAACTTACGGCAACTCGCTGTATTTCTTGGAATCTGCACCAAAATTATGTAAACCAGGCAACGACTCAAATCCAGACTTCAATTTGCCCCATATTATCGCACAGGAATTAAGGAAACAAGAATTGACTCAACTATGGAATTTCAACATATTTTCAGACTCAAAATTATTGCTAGAATTGTGTTCCCGAAGATTTGACTTGACTCCGGGTTACAACATTCCTATTTTTATAGCTCAAAAATAATGTTGGGATTAAAACGGTCTCGAATTGGTTGCGCAAATAAGTCCACCCGGATTTTTTTTTATACTTGTACATACGCATTTAAAGTTCCACAGGACAACTATTTTTTTGCTTTATTCTGATTAAGTTTGGAAATCGTGCCTTACTTGGTTGTAGAAGTAGGCCCCCTATCTCAACTCGAAATTGATTCAACTACATATTGTGTAATAATCTGGCCGGAATTAAGTCAAACCTGAAGAGACTTAGCTCCAGATTTGAAGAAACCACTTTTTTAGCACATAAATCGTACCGGGTTTGTTAAGCGGAATTGACTCAACTTCGGACTTTTTTGTAACATCTTTTCCGACGCAGAAATTGTACGGGAATTACGTCCACATGGAATTAATTCATCTCTGGATATTATTGCACATCAGATTTCTTAAACCTTCGCTGATTTACGACACATGGACTCGAAACATTTGGTTACCTGTTCCTTGGATCTGTTTTAACACTTTCTGGCGATGCTAGAATAATTATACCCCGAATATCAAACAACGTCTCTATATTCAATTAACGGTCATTTCAAAATTCGTTCCGCAAGCACCACAGATAAATCCCATACGAAAGAATGTTTAAAAAGCTTGGCATTTACGATACAAAATTGCTAATCCTAAAAAAATTTTTTAACGTCCTGTTGACATCTGCTCAACTGTAAAAAATGCACAACTACAACTACATATCTTCGGAAGTTGTACATTGTTTTTCATATGTAATTTAAAAAAAACAGCTACATTGTGTGCCCCTGTATACAACAGTAAAAATTTTCATTTGTGCGAATATTGCTAAATTCTTTCGGCAATATAAGAACCGAATATTTCAATTGTAACAATAAAATAGGGCGAAGGCCTAAAAATGTGAAAAAATATATACGTTTCGTGTGCATATGTACGTGTGTATACTGTATATGGCTGTGAACTTAGTGTATGTACCTTTTTTGTCAAAACGCATCAGTAATACAGACGGAGGTTGTGGCAGTGAGTCAGTATCAAAAGTGATAATTGCTCTATCGGCAGTGTAAGTGAAGACGTGAAACAAGATGTAATAAAAGAGTAGGCAATACGAACGACACAAAGCAGGACTTATAAGTGTGGCATTTGTGACACGTTAATTTCAGAGCGAGAAATTTGTGTCAACATGTAAATATTATTACACCGTTTCTTTTGTCTGGTAGTTGATGTAATCTTTTTTGGTTCATAATTTTTAGTTACAGATTTATAAACCCCTGGGAATCATTTATATTAAGTCTATAGTTAACATTCGCGGCATTATTGATAAATAACTTAATTTTTTAATAAAATAACTATGTATAAAAACGATTGAGCGAGTGAAGAGAATTTGGTCAGCGCTGAACGTCTAAGGGCCGTATCTATAAACGGCTTTCGAATGACAACCAACTGCTCACCAATGCTTTCTCTATGGGGATAGCAGTTGGTTGTCTTTCGAAACCCATTTATAGATACGGCCCTAAGTCTTGAGCGCTGGCGAGGTGTACGGAGCAGCGCCGGAATGAAGGGGCGTCGGAGACGGGAGTTCTCCGAGAAAACCCGCTGGCCAGCGGCATCGTCCGACATGATTCCCACATCGTACCCTGACCGCCTAGGTGGGAGGCGAGTGATCTAACCACTCGACCGCCGCGGCCCCTAAAAACGATCGATACTGTAATAAACAGTATAACCTTAGTCACTTAAGATTTATGATAATTTTTGCAAATATAATTGTATCATCCATAAATCAGTAAAATTGTCACACTTAAGACGATTTATTTTTATTAGCATTAGGCCAATGCACTGGCTTCAAATGAATGTTCGAGCTCTGTAACATTTTTTTCAACACTCCTAATTTGTATACTAACTGCCAAAAAATAAATATTTTGGTTACAAAAAGTTCTGGGAGAAGAGTACAGAGTATCACGATAAAACGTTTTCGACATTAGCGTCCGATAAATAACATCCATTGCAGATAATGTACTAATGACGCTCCTACCCACAGAAACACGTATTTTTACTCAGTTTATGTTCACGGCTATGAAATGTAACCATTTCAAGTGTAGCTAGTTTAATTATGTTTATTGTGAACTTTAAAAAAATTCTGCTAACGAAATTGTTTGCATTCAGTGTTCGTAGAGTAAATTATCCGTATAATTAAATTGTCGACATAAAAGACTTTACTAAAAATTTGAATAAACCACGTCCACCAAATTAACATGAGCCTGTGTTTATTTTATTGGCAGCAAATTGCTTGTTCTGATGAGGCTAAATTAACGGCCAGCTGACGAAGCATGTAACTGCCCTTTGTTCACGCTAACGTATGACTTACTCGGAATCAGCCCTAGAACCCATTCATCGTCGCCGTAATAGATTTTGTTATACATATCGAAATCGTGCAGATATTGAATGGACCATGCCAATTTAAAGTTATAATATCCATATATTTTAGTTAAATATGTCAGCTTCCGTTTGTAATAAAAAATACGCAACAACACAGTGACATTGTTTAATACATATTTTGTGATATATTTTGAATACTATAACTGTGTTCCATATTTGCGTAAGTAGCAAACAAATGACAGTAAATATGAGGAAGCGACTTCAGCTCCGTCCGGGTGTTTTCATATGTGAGGAGCATATAAATTCATATACTGCCGACATAAATTCAAGAAAATGATGTTCTATATAAAATACTTCAGAATAATGAGGAAATAAATTTTACAGTCCTAAAGAAACATATGTGGATAAAATAGATGGTACTTTTAGACTGCTGTACTTCGTTGCACAATTGCACACAGGAAGTAAACAATATATAGACCACATAACGAGTTATTCTGATATTGTAGAATGCAGCTCAAAGATGGCCAAATTTATCACTAGAGCCACGATTTTGTGGCGAAAAAAATTTTGCATCATTTGCCTTATGTGCACATCAGCAGTTCTGTTTCATGGTCAGTGATTGGATGTTGTAATTCTCGCTTGCCTTCGAGATCTACTGGCAAATCACAGCCATATGAAGTCACGGTAACCTTATACTGATTGGTGCAGTCAAATGGGATACATGTCTGAACAAAGAAACGCCGCCAATAACTTGAATGAGAGTTACCGATGTGAACGTAAGACCACAGAATATTTAGGAATACAGAAGTGAAATAGCCGGTAGGCCAGCGAACTCGGCCACACACGCCAGCAAAATGGCTTCCCTGGCCAGCAACATGGCGGTACCGCCTACCGCCAATCAGCGTGAGGCAGCTGCCCTGCTAGCCGGCATCAAGGCCAATAGAAACCTGCCGTAACATGCAGGAGCCAAACAGACACGGACAGCCAATAAGTGGCGAAGTTCGCCAGTATCAAACGAGCCGCCACGTCATTTCACGTCTGTATTACTATTAGTCTGTGGTAAAACACTGCAACAAAGTGGTGGAGAAATATTTTCGCGACAAAATCGTGGCTCTAATCATCACCTAGGATTGCCCTTTTTAACATTCCGAGGAAACAGGGAGGATGTGCGGGGTACTATAAGTTTGACGCCTATGTCTGCCTGTGTGTTTGTCTGTGGCTTCATAGCTCCCAAGCGGATGGATCGATTACAGTGCTCTATTTTGATTGAAAGCTATTTTACTCGTGTGGTTCTCAGCTGCATATGACGAAAATACGCGCAGCTGAAACAGTATGAGCTCTTTTCCGAAATGATGTGAGAATTTCGTAGACGTAAACTGGAATGTTAATTTTATTTAATGTTTACAATAATTGAAGACTTAACATTCATTAGGGGCTAAGTGCCAAAAAGTAAGTTTCTAGATAATGACGAAAACAGTATATTGCGACAAACAAGTGAACAAGGAACTATCCAAATGCGTTCACATATTTCTTACAATAGGAAAGTAGTAAATACGAGCAATCGACCAGTAATCAATACACTTATGAACATTAATATATATTTTATTAATGGACTAGAACGCGTAGATGTTACTACATTCATATAATTGTGCTGATGTACGGCGCGCATGAATATCACTAGGAGATAGCACTTTAGGTATGTCTTCGACCTAATGTTTTTGGCACCTTTCTATGTACCTAACTCATTTTTGTCGAAAATGGTACTTAGCCCCTTTTGAATGTCAAGTCCTCAATTGTAGATGCATTAAAGTCTAAAAAGTTGCAAATGAAACATGAATTATAGAAATCCACTAAAAATTATTCCTTCAATAATATAAAAATAGTAATAGTTTCAAATTATTTTTGACCCTAAAATACGTCGAGGGACCGCTAAGTAAACAAAAAAAAGGTAGTTTAAATCAGCAAACTTGAATCTAGTTTAATAATTGCAACGGAACTTGCGTATATTGAGTGAACATGAGTGACAACTACAAAAATAACCACAAATATCAATTTACATATTAAACTTTCAGATTGAAACATCCCTTTTTGTTTTGTTCTACTATGTTTCAGTTTCTCTAATTTTAATATTTTATTATTTTTTTACATACCGGTACCGACGTCCACAAATTTGTCGATTTCAATTAAACGCGTTAGTTTGGTCGTAATACACGATATAACTGTCATAATTATGAGCACGTAAAACAAAGTGGTGTTGCGTGGTTCACAAGCCCGCCAGGCAATGCCGACCTCGGTGGCGCAGCCTCCCTTCCCACACGGTACAATCCAACGGCTGGTTAATTTAATAACGAAGCTATTCTACGGTAACACAGTACCACTGTGGTCGACTCTAATTGCGCGTTTGTGCTCCCGAGCTCTCGCAGTCTGCGCATGCGCCATCGGTGTGTGCCGCGGGCTGACGGGCATCCGTAACAAACCTCCCTCCAACTCATCCTTCGTAACACAAATCCCTTACTCAACCCCTGGCTGTGAAGGGTCGGCCACCCACCTAACACCCTTGGTCTTGTTAGCTTTGAGAAGTGACTCCTTCACCGCTGACCATGATCACCTAGTAGTTTAGAAACAACCCTCAACCCTAATAGTTATTCAATTCAGCATCCTTATGGGTAAGCTATTGACGTTATCAGTGCGTTGTGGGGCCGTGGTTGGCGCAGCGGATAGAGAACTGGCCTCCCACCAAGGGGATTCGAGTTCGATTCGCGGCGGAGTGTGTCCCCGGATTTTCGTAAGTAGGAAACGGCGGGTTTTCTCAGGGATCTCCCATTTCCTCCGCTTCTTCATTCTGGCGCTGCTCCATACACCGTGTCACCCCTAATAAGCGCTAAAGACCTAAATGTTAAGGCTGCCGCCTGCCTTGTAAACAGCATTGCAGCGTGCTAGCAAGATACTTCTCTAAGTATTTCTAATTTGTACATTACTTAACGAAAAGAAAAAAACTTCTAAGTATATCAGAATAGTAGTTTGAAAAGCTCACGTTAATTATAAAGATCATTTAGGACCCCTCAAAATGGCTGAAAACAGCTTTTCAAACCATTATATCTAAACTACTGACGGTATTCGTGTGAAACTGCGATAGAAATGTGTATCGGTCTTTTCTTAAAACATTCCACCATTAAAAAGAGGGGTCGCCTCTGAAAGTGTCAATTGTACGTCGTTTCAGTGTCTTGCGGTAGAGCCGGTCAACATCGCCCTTGGCGCCGTGCCTCACTCTCACAATCTCACGACCAGTTGGCGGGCGCCTTAAGAGTGCGTGGTAGATAAATAAACGCTGAAAACATCAAATTATTTCTACGCTTTTTTAGAAGCCAATTTGGATAAAATACTCAATGACAATCCTAGATAATGGTATTTTCCAACTTAACGAGTAAATATTTATCCAGAATTACTAATTCGTTACGCGTGATCTCTTGCGCAGCAGTTAAGTTCACGAGGTTATAGCGTCAGAGATTATGCCTCAGAAGTTCGTAACACTGTAAACAATTTTGTTTAAAACGTTGGCTAAAACTGTAGCCTAGGATTGCTATTGTTTGATTTTCGCAAATTGTCTTCAACAATCTACAGGTATATACTAATACTTTTAGCGTTGAATTATGTACCACGCCCTCTTAAGTGATGACCAAGATCTAGGGCCTGGAAAATTTTGCGAATTCAATGACCTGCATGTTAGAATTCATTGTCCTATGTATATTCAAGCCCCGTCTATTCGTTCATTGTCTGCTGTTCCACTGACTAGCAGCTAGTGAACAAATGGTCTGGACTTAAGTATGCACAGGATATTTGATTCTAACATGCATGTCATTCAATCAGCGAAATTTTCCGGCCCTTACCTCTTCACAGTGCGTTGTCGGTTTCGTGCCGTATCTTCAATTTCACGTTTCATTACCAATACAAGGCTGCGCTCGGAAAGAAGACGCAGTTCTGAATATAACCTAGAATTCGATTTCACTTGCAGTAATCAGACTTGCAAATTTTATTAATAATTCTATTTATTTACGTAATTGTCGACAGCGAAGTTATCAGATACACGCACTTGGCACATAAACTGGGAGAGATCGGCCATGTCCTTCGCTAAGGATGCATTCCAATCTTCACCTAAAGCGATTTCGGGAAATCGTATTAAATCGAATTCAAGATGGCCGGAGCCGAGAGACGAACCCGGGTCCTCTCTACGGCGAGACCAGAGTACTACTGTTTGACCACCTCGCTCGATTTTATTCGTAATTAGTTGTTTATGTTCACTGGAACTAAGGAAGGAAGTAAATGTGATCCAGATACGCGTACTGTATTTAATATATCTATATTCTTAAAATGAAACTGTGGGAATTTATAGCAGTAATAATATTCATTGTTAACCAATAAATGTACACAGCTGGAGTCGGTGAAATTCAAGCGAATGTTTCATGCGCACAATTTGACTTATTTGCAGTGATATTCACTGTTCAAATTACCGACTCTTGTTGTACTTCATTACTTCTATACTAAGTAGCAGTTTTTTTTAACAAAATTAAAAACGAGCAGTGATTAGTTGGTTCAATTCATTGATTCATATTCTGGGTACATAAAGCTACCACAAGCCAAACACAGTTTAATCTTTATTTGATATATGAATGAACTAATGCAAAGTAGTAGTGATACAAGTAAATTTATTGGTTGAAATATACTGCAACGGTAACTCAAATTTGTCTTTTAATATTATTATATATAACTATTTGTTGAGATGCGGAAGAAAGTTACCTAACAGTGCACATTAAATTTTTTGAGTTTTTTTTTAATAAGGCAAAAGGGTGGTGGTGATAATCGTGAATATTCACTAGAAGTGTCTGATCATATCCGGTGATGAAAAGGCACTTCAGTTCCATCTTTTTCAAACGGTAAAATTTGACTAAAATACAACTATATTTTACATTTACCTTTGGTTTTTATAACACCTTTCCTGCTTATCTTGTTTTTTCTTACGTAATTATTCGTGGCTTTATGGCATAAATACACTACAAAGTTATGCAACATTGTTCATGGAGTTAATGTTTCGCTGTCACTGGATAGTCGTTCTACGGTTTGCAAATATGTTAAATTCATTTATACGTACTTTCGCTGTTTGGATAGTCAAAATAGGCAAACGTCGGTAAATTGTTTACGCTGCGTTTACACTAAGTTGAGTAGGCCTAACCCGAAGGCTTAACCACTGAATTCACTTAATTACTTGCTTGTGTAACCGAAAAATACGCTTTTTGACGACCGTATGAAAAATATTGTGACCCAAATTCATCATAAAACTGTGAAGTTGCGTGTTATTTCGCTGATAAATATGTACTCAGGGTAGCAAACAAACGCATAAACATGCTAGTGTAACATCGGATATACAGCAAAGCAGCATGCAACGTATCATTTCCACCTAATTAAACTTCCTAGAATAGACAGATCAGCAAAATGCGTCGAGACCTGACGCAAACATTGCGAGGAACACTACAATTAAATATATTTGATTTATTTATGAATATTCTAACTACTACAGAATCGTTCAATTTTTGCGTTTGTAAAAATAATTTATAATGTGAATTTTAAAACTCTATATTCCCTACCATAAACAATTTTTGTATAAGGGGATGTAACATAAGTAAATATTAAATCAAAATGTATTGGAGAATCACGGTTAGTACAAGATCTGAACGAAGAAATAATGTTTGTCACTTTATAACCTAAACATAGTATAGTTGAAATGGTCATCTCAATTTATTTTGGAACAAATAAGAGAGAGTTACTATTACGTCTCTAAGACTGACTTCAAATAAAATAAAAATAGCAGCAGTCAAACCTAAAAAAGAACTATAAAATGATGTGTTAAAAAAAGTATGTTTAAGGTAGAAATTTTAACATATTTGCTAGCTCTGCCCAATATTGCGTAAGAGACCGTGGTAAGTAAGTTATTTCTAAAAATGTGTAGTTGAAATTTTGCAGGAATTTGTTAGTGAGTGGGAGGTTTATTGGTCAGTGCTTAACAACGAGGTTTTCAGCGCTGGTGAGATGTGGCATGAGGTAAGTGTGAAGCTGCGCCGGAATCCCCGAGAAAACCCGCCGACCAACGGCATCATCCGGCACGATTGCCAAATGCGAAAATCCGGGGACCGACCCCACCGGGAGTCAAACCCAGATTGCCTTGGTGGGAGGCAAATGGTCTGACCATTCGGCCACCGCGGCCCCCAGGAACCTGTATACATAAAAAAGCAAACTTGTAAAGGGAAATTAGTGAGTAAACATGTATGTAAAGCGATAAGCCTCTGATAAGCTATTTACGACGTCATTTTGTATCTAATCCCGACGTTAAAGACCATTACCAAAATAATTTATAAAAATTAAAAGAAAGAAAAACTTTTTTAAAGGATTTCTCATACTATTTTTTCCGCGTTGGCTTCCAAATTCTGGCAGAAATGTCAACTTTTGAGGGTTAACTTGTGTATCGCTCACTCATGAAGAAGCATAACAAACATGTTAGGCAGTAAATACAAAAAAAATTTTTTTTACTTAATAGGTATGACGTTGTTATAGAGTTTGCATGCCTTTCCACTCGCTCTACCAAGGCGAATTAGCTACTCCAGTAAATAATGGGACAGTGTCATAACATGTTATTGTTATCAGACGTTTATATTAACTGTGCTAAAAATAACTTGCTGTGCACATTTACATAACATTTGCTGTAAATTGGTCCCGGTCCACATTTGCGTGAGATGAGATTGATTGTAAATCAGTGTATGTTTTTAGTTAAATAAACTTTCTTGGCTGATTTATACTTCACATGTACTTAAGTGTTAGTTCTAGCGACTTGCCATAGTTTCATAGTACGTGCCGTTTAAGGTCCTTTGCCAATGAAATAGTCGTTGATAATATGTGTACCAAACCTGTAAAAAATGATTATTAAACTAAGTATGATTGTGTATATTTATGAAATGCCACATTTTGTGAAATGAAAAGAAAATGTGACTTTCCGTACTAAATATATTGAATTAACGTTTATATGCAGTTTGCACAGTGTAATCGACATCAAACTACCTTCTTCGCTTCCCTGAAATATGAAGTTACTGTGTATTACGTTCCAATTACACTCAGTCCCGTAAAACAATTCATTTTAATGTAGGTTATCAGTCGCCATGTTGGATTGCCTTATTATTTTTTTTAACTCTGAGATGCATTTGAACTTTAAACGTATATTATGCTGCAATCAGTCGAGCAAATTAAGAGTGCAAAAAATTTGATTGTGGCCTGAATATGCGTTAGAAGTTCAAGTGTTATGCTTGCACTGTAGAGCAAGATAAACATAATTCACGCTGCAATCACAAATTTCACATTTTTCTTCTTTGAATTAAAAAAAAGTGAAGTATAAAATAAACTAATATGGCGACTGATACCACACCTTGATGAAAGTACTGTAACGAATTAGCGCACTCGAAGGCATTGGCCTTAGCGACCTGACGAACCACGCCACCTCCCCCTACCTTGCTCGCTACCTACAGCCCTGGCGACGAGGCAGCAAACTGCGCCCCTCCTCCTTCCCCATTTTCCAGTCCCTGGTGAAGCTGGCAACTCAGGCCCAGTTGACGTCACCGGCCTTCTGAATGGACGGGCACCTGTCAGTCATCCGGGACAAGCATTTAGCTCGGGCATAACTGAATGTTACAGCAACACCTAGGAAGTTCAGCTCACATCAACCAGCATGGTTGGCGAACTCTGAGAATATTCTGGGCGTCGTCGCGGGTGGCTATAAATACGGGCCCACTGCGAGCAGAGAGAGAGAGAGAGAGAGTGATTGCAGCGTTTAGCTGGGGAGTGTTAGTGACAAACTTGGCAGCGAGGGACGAGGCGGGACCAGCAGATCGAGGAGATGCTACGGAGGTGTGGACGACGGTGTCATTCTTTGAGTGGTGTGAGCGTATGTGGTCAGAGGACTGATTTGAGAGTGAGAGAGACATTATTAATTATACACAAGAGTAGTAAATTAGGCTTTCAGGGAAATAACCTGTATACAATATATGTTTACTTTAAAAGGGTGAATCGCGAGTGTTGTATGCTTAATGTAGGTTGTTTACAAAGATTGTAATAAATTTAAACTTTAATTTATTTATTTAATTATCTAAGCCCTCCATTAGAAACGAACATGGCTGCGCTCAGGCCGGCAAAATTGTTACAATACTTTGGTGAGCCAGAATAATTCTTTGTAATTTTTGTATATTTTTCCAACTTCTAAAAGACAACAATCACTTTCTTCAACCAAAACAACGTGCACACAAATTTAAGCTAAGATTGGGTACTAGATGGCTTTATCGATCGCTATAGACAGTTTTTGGGTATCGATTTTTGGCACTTATCGTATCCGCTCTCGAACAGCAGGGACTTCAGTAGAGCACGCTGCAGCCTGCTACTTTTTTTTTTTTTTTTTTTTTTTTTTTTTTTTTTTTTTTTTTTTTTTTTTTTTTTTTTTTTTTTTTTTTTTTTTTTTTTTTTTTTTTTTTTTTTTTTTTTTTTTTTTTTTTTTTTTTTTTTTTTACTGGTTTATGGATTGTGGAAATCTCGTACATTTTCCCTCTGGGAATAACATCTACTCGGGCGATTTTTTGAACAGATGCAAGGTTGTGTGAGGGAAGGAGAGAGTGAATGGAAACAACGTGTTAGAGTGTATGCAAATTTCCCGGGCACGGTTTCAGACAGGACAGGGTGTGACGTTTCTTCTCTAGGACGCCACCACTTTGTGGCCGTACACAGCTTCTAAGTGTGTTTGTCTTTTCACCCTCTCCCCGGCGTGGAGCGTTTGTTGACCTAAGCTCTCTGCCCTTCTCGGCAGCCAGTTAGCGCTAACCGTACTTTATCGCTCGGCCTGCCGGCGCTCCCGTCTTTCATTAAAGGCGCCCGACTCCGTCGCAGCCGTCGGCGACGCCCGGCGCCGAAGACGGCAACGACGCCAGCGCCGCCCACGGCAAAAATCAGCTACTCTTGCAAGACTGTCAAATTAGTTGTTTCTAACTGGAATGACGATTCAATCGTAGTAAACCATATTCTTCTTAAAGTCGCTAGTAATAAGTATGATGACTTTAAAATTGTACTTGGTTAAAATCAATTTACTAAAATAAATAAATTTTGGGCATGTAAATTACCTGTTTATTTTGAGGTAAGTTAGTTACATTTCTTTAATTAATTTTAAAAATATATTGCCATAAATGAGGTAATATCCTAGCTGCATAGAAAATAAATTTTATATATTTTTCTATGTTTCTAAATTAAAAATGGTAACCCACTAGTTAAAAGTACAGCTGTGTTACGAACTTGTAATGATAATATCAAATGTGCCATTGAAATTAAATTGACACTATTGCTTATAATTTATGTACTTAGTTACAATATTATACAACCAATACGAAGTAAGCAAAGACACAGCTACACACATTTATGTCAAATTAATTGGTGTAATATACATGAATGCGAGGCTTACCATAAAATCATTACTGCAGTTTGCTGCAATTTGAGATCATAATTATTCACCTCTTGCACGTACAGTATGAGATTTCATTGTTTTTAAGCGAAAAACTTAATTTTTTTAATGTTTTGTTTTGCCCCCATGTCCTTCATATATACGTTGTCTGGCACTGTTTGTGCACATATTAGGGTTCACCAGTCAACGTGGCAGTATTATAACACGAACCTGAAACCAAGCGAGGTGGTACTGTGGTAAGACAATGCACTCGCGTTCGGGTGGATGCGGCTTCGTTTACCGGCTTCGGCCATCCTGATATCGGTTTCCCATTGTTAATAACGGGATGGTACCTAACTAAATGCCATGGCCGATCCTCCCCCTCCTCCCGGTATTTTTTTTGTCCGCGTCATCATGTCCGTCTCGAATGACGCCGCGCCGTTGTCGTGGAAACGTTAAGCCTAACTAAGTTATATTAAAACATTTTGTTTTTGGGAGGGGTTGTTTCTGGTCGACATCAAGGTCATCAGCGACAGTTATAAGAACAGGACATGGGGAAGTAGTTGTCCGCGGAATTTGTTAAGGAACCGTCTCTGTTTTCCCCTAGAGTGATTTCGTGGAAATCATGGATGACCGGATTCAGGACGGCGGAGCCGGGATTTAAACCCGCGTTTTTCCAAATGCGTTCCAACGTAATACTATTTAGCCACCTGGATCGGCACGTGAAAACTTATTGGATTCTTTTGTAGGCCACTGTAAAAAAATTGAGGTAAATTTACTCTACATGTAATTTCCTTTTAACGAAAATTTCACCTAATATGTAAAGGAAAGTTAAACAAATGGTACTGTAATTTTTCATCACATATCCCTCTATGGCATTATTTTCAAGTAGTTTTTCTGCGAATACACTACTGTGTGGAAATTTCCACCAGGGTTCGGAAACCAAGTTTCCCACACAAGGTTTGAGAATGTTCCCACACACTTGATTAGAAACATTACGAACCTTTTTTTTTTTACAGTGATATAGTGTGTTGCATCCGCAATTGACACAACTGGAACATCCTAGAAGGCACTGGGCAAACAAAAATATGGGCCAGATATTTATGCATATGCCATATTTGGCCAATCTTAGATCTGAATCAGATTCGACCCAGATATAATTTTTCATATGCGTAATTACCTCGCTGTTGACGAGACATAAAGGACTAATAAAAATTAATATTAATTAATTGGATATTTTATATTTAACTACAGTGAGTTGGTGGAACTTTTCTCATCTGTTTCAGACAAGGAATTTTAAATTAAATCGTGTAGTTTGACCTTGATTATAGAAACAATCAATTCTCAACAGTTCAAGAACCGAGAAACAATTTGTAGTCGTAACCGCATCTCTTTTGTCTGCCATTGTTGCTGGAGACACGCGCGCGTCACGGGCTTTTACGTGCGCTGTCAGTCAGACGAGATGAATCGATTCTCGCGGCCGTTTTCCTTTTATTTTACGGCGCGGGTTATCAGAGCTGAAAGCAGTGTTCGGTTACAGCACCAGGAGTGATATTACGTGCCTCGTATTCCGCGTGAGGCGAGGAGCGTGTGCAGTCAAAGAAAACACCATGAAGAGATACCACGTCGATGAAACACATTAAAAATATAAACACTTGCACAGTCTCTGGAGGAACATCTATTCTGCGACTCTAAAGACAAGAGGTCTGCCTTTAACACATGTCGTATTGTTTAAACCTTACGCAGACACTTATGAACTCTAGATCACTGCCGTTGCGATTAAATATAGAGTCAGTTTTAAAGTAAATAGTATTTATTACACCAATTTTACAGATAAATCTTTCAATTAAAAAGTGAGCTACGTAAAATTTCCGATGAAATAATGCAAGAGGAAATTACGTTTCACGCTACTCATCATATTTTGAGAAAAATAAATTTTAAAATCACAGTTTGTGTGTCAAGTGTTAATAATTAAAAATACGACGTTTATAATGTAACGATACTAGCTATTGTCTGCGACTTCGCGTGATTTTTAATTTAATGTGATAAGTTATGGGTACCGCGTTCTGCCCCTTCCCCCGTTTGCTCCCCCCGCCAATTTACATTAAATTAGTTATTTATATCATAAGAAAACGTAGCGGCGGCACGCACATATCATTAAAGTTTCATCACAATCTGTTGAATGGTACAAGAACCAACTGATAACATTAAGCTTGTGAAAAAATACTCCGGACAGTTTCAAAGAGTTAAGAAACTAACTTACACAAGATGTTAGGTAAATTACTCTTACAGCAGCGACAGTTGTACAACCTACTTGTTAGCAACCAAGGTTCAGTTTCTCAAATTCCTCTCTCTCTCTCTCTATTCTTTTTCTTCATAAATATTCAGGATGAAAGGTAGCCTGAGTCCTTCTCCAGGTCTCAGGTTACCTCTGTTACGAATTTCATTTAGCTCGGTTCAGAGGTTTAGTCGTGAACGTAACAAACGGATAGACAGACAGAGTTACGTTCGTTTTTTAATAATATTGATGTAAATTCTTCTATTAACATTACGCTTATCTTTCACACTGCTCCACTGAGAAGAAATTAACTTTAATATTGATTTACAACTTAAGTCCGTGACTTGAAGGTAGGTAAACAGAGAAAAATGTTTGGTAGAGTCAACCGTATATATGGTCGTTTATGGCGAAACAACTGTGTAAACGTTGAATCTACCATATATATGGTTGCCTGGCTGAATTTGTTAATTCAACAGGAGGGTTTAGTCCCGCTAAACATGAATTTTACTATACCAACGATACCAATTTTTTACGCTTTTCACAGATTGTTCAGGCAACAAAAATTATGTTGGATAAAATATATTTTTTTAGGTTGCGGGTTTCCGAAATGTTTTATTATGTCGTCCATGGCATGATATTACATTGGGAATTATATCACTCAAGTAAGTAAATTGGTTTTCATTATTTTCATGGCTGCGCAACGTGCAAATTTTGACTTTGACACACCGTTATGAGAAAACTATGAGAGCTAGTTTTTTTTTTGTGATAGGGAACTACACTCACAAATATCGTCTACAAAACTAACACTATTTGATACACATAGAAAATAATGATTTTATCGCACTTGCATACACTTAAGTGTGAAATTTACTGGTATTGCTCCGAAGTGTTAATAGTAAGCGCTATCTCTCTGCCGTGCTGAATACACGGAATAAACACAGATTTAACCACGGCACTGCGGGACTAGTGCCTAAGACAGACACCCTTGTACTGCGCGCGCATGCCTGCCCGGTGACAGATAAGACAGTACTACTGGCACAGCCAACCCGAGCGTCTGTGCTGAAACGCACTTGATAAGAACTCCCGCGGATAGTTCAGGGATTTCCGCGGGCCCAGGGGTTATTGTCGCTGACGCAGAACACGGCCCTCTCTCAGGAATACAGGCGTCGCTCCACGAGATGCTGAGATAAAACCAGTGGTGCCAACTTCGCTGTATTTCAACTAAGTCTGGTCGGTTTGAGTTACATTTAGTTGGAAAAAAATAACCGTTCAGTAGGAAAATCTAAGAGAATTATCTCGGTTTTAATCCCCAATACCCGTACACTGAACAGCATTTTATTGATCATTTTAATAATTTTCTAAATATTGTTTGTTGGTTTTATGGCATCAGCTAATTTGAAGTAATTTTAATAATTTCTGTGGTAAACGTAACGAATATACATTCCTTGTCCTTTTAAACACGAATTCATTTGTTTTCGCGTAGTTTTTTTTTTTTTTTTTTTTTTTTTTTTTTTTTTTTTTTTTTTTTTTTTTTTTTTTTTTTTTTTTTTTTTTTTTTTTTTTTTTTTTTTTTTTTTTTTTTATTTTTTTTTTTTTTTTTTTTTTTTTTTTTTTTTTTTTTTTTTTTTTTTTTTTTTTTTTTTTTTTTTTTTTTTTTTTTTTTTTTTTTTTTTTTTTTTTTT
>PNEQ01083651.1:12241-52807 GCA_003012365.1 Medauroidea extradentata | reverse complement strand
ACGAATCTACATAAGTATCGGTCCGCCCCGAGAGGACAGCAACGACGTGCTACCCGGACAAAAAGACTTGCAACTCTTTCATTATCTAGTAACATAGTATCCAGAACTAGCACACAGCGACAATAGACGACGAAACACCCGCAGAAACAGTTAATAATAATAAATAAAATATATTTTAAAAAAAACCGAACGTCGTAAAACATATAGCCTAGCGTCGTAGATTGTGTTTGCAACGTCTGTATATTTTAGATATCTGTTAATAAAACTTTCTCATTAAGTGATGGAGTGGTAAATTTATATGTACACGACAGATAACAAAGATCTATTTCTTATGCAAGACCACAGTGCACGGCGGTAGGCAGCAAACGAACATGTTTGTTTATAATTTGCTTTGTTTATTCTAAAACTCAACTAAGAGTGAACGGAGAATAAAAACACTCATTGTTTAAAGTTTACCTTAGTTTTAATTTTCCGTTATTTAATTATTCTTTAATTTAATAAGATAAATACATTTTTGAATTCACGGTTACATGATTTTATTTTTACCTTGCACTGCAATTCGCACGTGACATATATCCTATTAGCGTACAGTCATGTCGTAATAAGTAAAGCAGAAAAGTTTATATTATAGTTTTCTTTATTTACCACGGCATAGTTGTACTTGAGTAGTTCTGTGTTTTCTGTGTATGTATCACAAGTAAGTACAAAAACTCTTTCATAACGTTATCTCCACAGAACAGTTTTTTCCGAGAAATTAAAAAAAAATTGTAAACGACATAAATATAAATAATCCAGAATGTTGCTTGGAACATTGCTGAGTTTTGTGTTCCTGTAGGTAATGAATTTTACATCGATGTATTTAGTGCTGGTGTGGGTGACATGATGTATGGAGCAGCGCCGGAATAAGGGGGTGGGTTAAAACGGGAGATTCCCGAGAAAACCCGCCGAACAGCAGCATCGTCCAACACGATTCCCACATGCTAAAATCCGGGGACCGACCCCCGCCAGGAATCGAGCCCGGATCGCCTTGGTGGGAGGCCACCGCGGCCCCATTCGTGCAGATAGTGCTGCACTATCGATAATTGTAACTCTAACCGATTTAATATGTAATATTCTTTAAGTACAATGATTTTGCCCAGAATTTATTACAGTCGCATTTCGCATTGCGATTTCAGCAACGAAATTTTATCTTACCGTCAATCGGGGTTGCTTTGTGACAGCAGGTGTTACTTTTGCCAGTCAAATTATGTTGTTTTTATGTCATTTGAGTAATAAATAATTATATCTGATTCAGTGTTATGAAATATATATTCAATTAATCAATTTAGAGTTAAAGTTTTTATGCAAAACAACTACCAAATGAATATTTTGAGTGGCACAAAGTTACCCAGAGTTGGCACAAATAAACCCCTGTTGACTGTAATTCTTAAAATTTAACACGTTAAATATAGTCTATCGCTAGTAAAAAATAATTTTAAAATGCTATTATGTGTCTCTGTTTTTGAAGCAGTGATGACAGTTCGCTTAAATAAGTTCTTGAAGATTTGGTTAAAACATTTGTAGTCTTGTGCATCAGTATTTTAACCCTTCCTTCACACGACATTGTGTCTATAGATTTTTCTAGAGAAAAATAGTTAATCTGGCACTAAGCAGTAAATCTACGACCATAAGACCTGCAAGTTCTTAAAAACTTCATGTCCTTCGCCTTAGTCGTTTCGCTAATAGTTAACGCTCTGTCACTAATACAATGTAGTGGCCCTTTTATGATTAATGAATAAATTTTACTTATTTATGAGTTATTTTATATTTGATCACAAAGTTCCCAAGAAGCTGTTTTAAAGTAAGTCAGCGGTTCTCCACACAGCAATAGTTCAGTCGGGGTTTACAACAAGCAGAGTTTCACGTACTGAAATCACTTGGAGCGCTCGCATTGTTTTGTCAACCCCTGGGTATCGTGGACAGCCCTGCGAGATGTGCGGCAGTCAGCAGGCATCTCTCTGCACGCCGCGGGCTGCAGTCGGATACTGCACCGGCCAAGCGCAGGTGCAACGACATTCACAGACCAGGTGGCTTGTTCTCATGCCCGGTACAGTACCAGCGTCGTCTTCCCTAGACGCACTATGCCAATGGAAATGTATGGGAGGTATGCGCCGCCGACGTTTTGTGCGTCACAGCATGACCACCCCTTGTTCATTAACATATCGCAGTGTGATGAGTTCTTAATCAAGCTCGTGGTTATAGTAAATAAATATCTTATCAATTTTTGTTATTTACATATCCTATGTTCATTAGTCTCGAAGAGGTTTTTATTATTCAAAGATGCGTTCAGTATTAGGGTTCATAACCTTAAAATACCTCAGCGACGTATAGTGACGTTCAAAACGGCGCGGGCGGCTTCAACTATGTTACAGTAGGTAATCTTGTGTCTGTTATTACCTCTATAGTCCAGCATAAGGCGTTTACAAATTGTAACCTGCTAGATTTAACGGGGGGCAGTACCCATTATCGTGGACTAACAGATTTTTTGCCATAGTTCGAAATTTAGAATTAAAGGGATTGGTAGAAGAAGGGTCTTTCTTACAGGTAAACAACCTTGGAAAAGAGCAATATATATGTATTTATGGAGGAAAATGCTTGGCTTAGCTCAAACTTTTTAATCCTTGGCAATTGTTAGGAACAAAATAGTCCACGCAGACCAGCAAATCATCAAAATAAAAAAGTTCAAACATTTTAATATTTTTCTTAGTAGTTTATTATTGAACTGCAATTGCTAGTAGGATTTATGTAATCACCCGCAAGAGAAAACTACTTATTTCCTTCGGAAGGTTACAAATGATAAGTTAACAAAAAGCCGTTGTGGTGCAACCATTTTATAAAGTTGGAGAAGCTAATATGTATGCCGTGTCGTAAGAAGAATTAAGCTGTAACTTATATCTTGTAAGTGAATTTGCGACAAAAAATAAAAATAGAACTCGAAAATAGCTAGAACTGATCTTCTTTATACTGAAGTTGCGCGATCACCATATACTAGATAGGTGGTTATCGAATGTACAGCTGGCTCATGGACAATATTGCAGAGTGTTAGGAGAACGTTTTACCAAGGGATACCACTAAACGTGTGTTCGATATCTCTATCTACGAATAAAAAACACGTTTGAAACTATGCTCCTCTATTTCTGGATATCATGATTAGAAACATGGCCTCGGAGTACCTCAAAATGGCCACAAACAGCCTTTTCAGACTGCTGTCACGTAAAAAATTCCAGCCGGAGTTTTAGAACGAAAATAGAGAAGCACTCGCTGTAATGTACTATACTCTTTCCCTAAATAAATAATAAAATAGGGTTCACCGCTTAAAGTTCCATGGGGAAAAGCTGACAACCAAAACGCTGCGCGCCGTTTTCGTGCCTCGCACTGAGTACCACAGCGGCCGAATGGTCAGACCTCTAGCCTCCCACCAAGGCGATCCGGGTTCGAATCCCGTCGGTCCCCAGATTTTCGCATGTGGTAATCGTGCCGTACGATGCCGCTGGTCGGCGGGTTTTCTCGGGGATCTCCCGTTTCCCCCGCCTATTCGATCCGGCGCTGCTCCATACTCGCCTCATGTCACTCCTCACGAACCTAGATACCAAAATCTCTTCTACTTTGTTACAGCAAGTCATAAATACGCGTTTGGTTACCAAACTAGTATACACTGGCCTGCGAATAGTAGTATTCAGAGGGAGGATGTAGGGTACGTTAAAATCATTATAAGCATTGAAAACAACGTAGTTGAAAACTCAATACTATTTCATTGTACAGTTTCCTCTACAATTGATTCGAATATACCCTGAAGTCATATAGCATTCTTAGGTGCAGATTTTCTAGCAATAAGACGACACTGTTTTTGCTTAAATTAATCGAATGACGGTAACACTCCGTGCCAGTTCAATGCCTCTTGTTAAAAGCAGTTGACTACTAGGAGCGTACGTCAATGTCACCCTTATCGTTTCTGAACATCCAACACATTAAACATATTAAGGTGGGCTGTGTTAAAAATCAATAGTTTCAAAGTAACTTACCCGAAATTATAGTTCCATTTGTTTTACACCAAAAATAAAAATAATTCACTGAAAAGTTCGTATTCACGTTTGCGAAAATGCAAAAGCTTCTCTTTATGTACTTATGCGCCAGGCATAACGTCTAATGTAATGTTGACTAGGTAAAAATACGAAGTGGCCTGAAAGACTGAACGGAGCATTTATTTCGGAAGTACTCATTTTACCGCAAACCAAATGCAAAAACGAGATTGAGGAAATTGTATTATGCTCTGATAAAAATGTCGCTGGCAGCTTAAGCGCCCGTGTCACTTGTTTTGATGACTTTTTCTTAATTCCTTCCAAATAAAAAAATTTGGCAAGATTTAATCGAAACTATTTCAGTAGGGACGTAGCTAATTACTTTACCTTTCGTTACGTACATTGTATTCGAAAAATTAAAGTGTAACTATCAAATAATTAAGCTAATTTAAAATTTAAGATTAAAATACTGTCACTAAATATTAAACAATAAATAACTTCCAGTACCTATTTCATCCTATAATACGCACCTAATAGCAAACATTTATGATTCTATAAGGAAACATTGCCGGTTATTCGCTATGACTTTCATTTATTAAGGCCATGCATTTATTTCAAAGAATTGCAAATAACTCGAATATTTTTAACCAAATGCTTAGAAAATATTTGAGACTGTTTACAATCATACAATATACATTTTCGCCAGAGTATTTTTTTTTTTTTTTAAATAATGTACCGTTTGCTAGCAGAAAATTATTTTGCTTAATTTTGGCTTAGTTTGACCATAAAATATGTGTTATTTCAGGGGCAAAAATCTAAAAATCAGTCTGGTGTATTGCGACAGAAAAATTCAGATACAACGATGATATATAAATCTTAAAATTGTTAGAATAAATTTGTGATATATTTATTTATTTGCGTTAAAAATATTTTTGAATTCATTGCAAAACTAAAGAGCGAGACCTTAAACGAATATGATTATTGCTAACAAAAAAGGTGACGCAGCCTCTTAACTGGATATTTCACTTAAGTGGCAGTAAGTAGAACGTAAGGTGTGGTATGTTGACAAGAGTGTTCTCGACAGACGGGAGCCTTGTACGGGACAGGAGCAGATGGTTGGTGTATCAGTCAGCAATTGTTACCTCTCGCTGTCGCTAAACAATGCTGTGGCGCGACAGTCGTCTCCTAGAAGATCGTATCTGTGATCGGCCGGCCAGGTCGCGTCACGTCTCGCGTTCATCGTGCGAACGCACGACGACAGATAAATTAGTAAGTATGGTTTAAGCTGTTCACTATAAACTGGGCACTCAGCAGAACTTGTAATGAATTAAAAATATGTTTTATTGAACCAATATATGTTAACTTTTGCGTGGGTTGAAACGTTTACACTGGGTTTTAGTTACATATAAGTTTTCATATTAATAATAGTAAAGATGGCTGCAATTTGGCTGAAAGAAAACATTATGAAGTGCTCTCTTGATCGTGAACGGCCTATATAGTCGAGAGCAAGGGTGTCGCACCCTGGATGCAGACGTGCTACTGGACGCCTACACTCTAAATCTGAATTAGTGAATATTCACTCATTCTCGCCGATGGATGGAGTAGTTTCAACAATTTGAATAAGTGAGAAACCACTGTGAAATCGGTGACTATTCACTGATTTCGATCATGAGTGCCAACATTCCACAAGTTAATTAGTGAATGTCCACAAATTTTCTAGTATTTTTCACTGATTAAATAAGAGAAAACTGTTCTTTGAAAACAACTGAAAAAAAATGGGCGAATTTTCACTGATTCACTTGTAAGATGTTGGCACTCTTTAGAGCTTGTTCCCGAGTTTTTTTTTTTTTTTTTTTTTTTTTAGACTGGTGCCAGTAACTCGAATATTTTATAACCAAAAGTTTTGAAAAAAAATTGAGTTAATGTGCAATCACACAATGCACAATACTGTGTACGCGTTTTTAAAAATAATGTACCATTCGCCAGCAAAAAAAAAAAAAATCTTTCATTTTTGCTTACTTTCACTATGAAAAACATGGTACTTTGGGTAATGAAATCTAAAAAAACGTTCAGTATAATTCTACAAAGAATTCAGCTACAAATTATAACATATAAGTGTCAAAACTGTGCAGCGAAATTTTGATATGAGTATTAGGTAGCAATAAAAAAATATTTTCGAAATCACTGTAAAACTCCGTAACAAGGCCTTAAAGGAAATCAGCGAATATTCTGTAACTAAACAGTGACTATTTTCACTGATTCAAATGGTGAAACTGCTCCATCCATCAGCGTGAATCAGTGAATATTCAAAAAATTCAGATTTAGACTGTGTAGGCATCTACTTGCCTCTGAAGGGTGACATGTAATGAAGTCCTACAACGGAAAAGCGCCGGATTCAAAAGGGCGGGGGAAACTGGAGATTCCCGAGAAAACCCGCAGACCAGTGGCATCGTCAGGCACGATTCTCACGTGCGAAAATCCGGGCGCTGGCCCTACCAGGAATCGAACCCGGAAGGATGACCGAAGACTATGTCGACTGTTTTTTCCTAGAGAAGAAATTATATAATTTTGGTTAATTAGTCATTTTAATACAATTTCTCTAATTAATTTAGTATGTAAATCGTTACTATTTTTGTCTTAAAATAAATAGTCTGCATAATAAAAGTATCAACCCAACTGTTCTACTGGTTTTATTATAGGTCTATCATGCTTTCTTTACGACTTAAAAAATGAATTATACGCACGAAAGCTGCAGAAATGTGAGATCTAGGTCATAAAGAAAGATAAAAAAAAAACAGTGCTCTAAAAACGCTTCCATTGCGATGAGACATAGTTACTCCTGTTTTTTTTTTTCGTATCCCCGCTAAAAAGAAAGACCAGACGGCCCCAGAGAGAGCGCTGACACCCGGAAACAGCTCGTGTGCTAGGAAGGATGTTTACCTCGTAGCTACATCGGCACGGCACACACACACCACGTGTCGGGGTCACCGTGCACGTGTATCTTGTTGCGACTCGTCTGCGGATATGACAAGGCTAGTCTAGGAGTGGGGAGGGAGGGGGTAATTGGGGTACCTACGTCCTAACCCCCTAACCTCTTACCCTTCTTGCCAAGCTGTGTTATCTCATGTTGCAATTATTCACTTTCACGTAATTAATGAAAGGTGTGACCAATAGGTAACATTATATTTTGTGATTAGGTGCGTATTATTAGACTAAATTGGTTTTTATATGTGTTATTTAGTTTTTATTACATGTTGGGAGATGGTTATTTTCTTAAATTTTAAATTACCGTATTGTTTGATAACTACGCGCCACTATTTTGACAACAATGTGTGTAATGTAAGGTATAGATCGTTCGGCATAAAGTGAACACTAAAAATTTAACCTCTTGAAAATAACACTAGGCGTTTGTGCATATACTTCAACATTAACTACAGTTGCCTTACTCCTTCCATGGTTGGTCGCAATATTACACAAAATAGTCCCTTATTTTTTCATAGTTAATTACAACAATAATGAAACAAAATCAACCGGAATTGACGTAATTCTATTTTATGTCATTAAGAGCGCTGCCTACCTCGGAGCCCTGGCTGAGAAAGAATAAGGTTTTACATGTTAAATTATTTTCAATGGCACTCGGTCACCTTTTGTGATATTGCTTCCGGACAAAAGTAAACCCACATTCTGCGCCGAGAAAAGGAGAATATTGCTACGAAAATAAAATTGCAGAAAATAAATTATGAGTAGCCATTTTCGCGTGTTTTCTGTGTGTAAAAATGCTTTTTTTTGTCCACAATTTTCAGGGTATTGAAAAAAAAAATGCTTACGCGATCCATAGCAATGTATGTGGCACCGAGACGAACAAAAAAGTCAGTAATGGCATATATGTAAGTTCAACCGTTACTGAGCCAGGTGGGAAATCATTTAACCTGTAAAACCCTATGCTTGCTATCGCCGTGGTTTCAAGGTAGGCAGCTCCCTTAATTGACTTTGTTTTGTCAAACTATTTAGGTTCCTACCGTCTGCACACTTTATCTTCCACGCGCAAACATCAAATGACATGTCCAGAGAGATTAGACATTTTCCGTCAATGTGGATAAAAGTCAATGTCAAAGTCAGTGTGGATGAAATACTCAATGACAATCTTAGATAATGGTATTTGTCAACTTTATGAGTAAATATTTATCCAGAATTACTAATTCGGTACGCGTGATCTCTTGCGCCGCAGTTAAATGCACGAGGTTCCGGCGTCAGAGATTGTGCCTTGGAAGTTAACACTGGAAACAGTTTTGCTTAAAACGTTGGCTAAAACTATTATCTAGGATTGCTATTGTTTAACTTTTGTGAATTGACTTCAAGAAACCTACAGCTGTAGATTAATGTACCACGTCCTCTGCTGAGCTTTTTTGGGTGCTCGCTTTATCCCGAACCGTCTGTAATCAGCTAAATTCGTATTTTATTATTTCCATATGAGTCATGCTAAATCTTGAATCAGCAAGAAGTTAAGGAAAATAAGCATGGCTAGGGACATACAGAACACATGCACTATTTTTCGTCGCTACTAATTTTCGCATGTGGGAAACAGGGCGGACGTTTCCCACCTTGTTTCCTCAGCGATCTCCCGTTTCCACTCCCCCGGCCTTTGTTCCGTGCTCAGCTAATGTTACCCTCAGTAGCACTCAAGACCTAGTTGGATTGAACTTCGTGTACTGTGAATTCAACACAGTTTATGACTGCTGTATAGTAACAACTTAACTATAGGTCGTTCGGGGTAAAGTGAGCTCTTATTATTCAACCTTTGAAAATATTACTAGCCGTTACTGCACAATGTTCAACATTAGCAATAGTTCCTTACTGCTTGTATGGTTGGCAGCGATTTGCCGAACGTGGTTCCGTGTAATTTCCTACGTATATGAAATCAACCGAAATCGACATGTATTTGTATTTTATATAATTAATAAACTTTTCTTTACTAAACTGTAAAGTTTCCTACCTACTGCACAATTTATCTTACACGCTCAAACATCAAGTCACGTGTCCAGAGAGGTTCGTCGTTTCCCTTCATTAGCCGTTACGCACGGAAAGATACGGAAAGTACTCACTTTATCCCGAACCGACTATATATGAGAATTCCGTAGAGCGCCATCGTAGTTTGGTGTCATGTATATATGTATTGTCAGACTGACTGTGCAAGCCAAAGTTATCACTTTTGAAGACATTTCTTTTAAAAGAATTATTAAAAAAAATACTACGTCTGTTTCATTGTGGCCACCTGTTCGATGTCAATTTTTAAAGGGGTCGTGGTGGCCGAGATATTAGATCTTTCGCCTCCCACCAAGGCGATCCGGGTTCGATTCCCGACAGGGTCGGTGCCCGGATTTTCGCATGTGGAAATCGTGTCGGACGATGCCGCTGGTCGGCGGGTTTTCTCGGGGATCTCTCGTTTTCCCCGCCCTTTCATTCCGGCGCTGCTCCACGCTCACCTCATTTCACCCCTACCAGCGCTAAAGAGCTCGATGTTAAGAGCTGACGAAAATCTCTCACTTAACTTTTGAATTCATTGTAGTATAATGACATATCTACACTGTGTTTGTTACTTGTTTCTCTCACGACTCTGTATGTGAATTTTATTTATCGGCCGTTCACGATAGAGTGAGCACTGCATAAAGTTTTCTGTGGGCCGTTTTGTATCTATTTTACTGATTTTTATAAGAAAACTTCCATGTAAACATTTCAACACACTCAAAAGTTAACATCTGTTGGTCCAATGAAACATACTTTTAATTAATTATAAGTTCTACGGAGTACTCAGTTTGTAATGAACAGCCTATATATGTGTGCACACTGCGTGTACCACCTATGAGCCGTCGGGCTAATTTACTTAAAAAAAAAAAAAAAAAAAAAAAAAAAAAAAACTTTATAAATTCTCACATATTTTTGGTAAAATTTAAATAATATTCGAGACCTATATGTCGCTATGTACTGTCAGGCCATACTATCGATTACCGAAATAAAATTCAATCTTTTACATGCGTTAACCTACAAAGGCCAACAAAATGGCGTTTCGCCACTAATCGGGACATCATGCGATGAAGCCGTTTACACGTTTTCTTTGGGAAAACATTATCTAAACAAAATTGAACACAGAACGTCAATACTCGCGAAACACCGGCGTAAATGCACCTGACGATTCCTGGGATAAATTGGAGACGAAAACGTTTGTGACAAAAAATATTGTACAAAATTATTTGCGCATGAGGTGGCAACACTACGTGGAAATAGTCTCCTCTTGCGCTTCACGTCCAGGTATTATTTAATGTATGTTACATAAAGTAAACATAGAATCATGTTTGGACTGCTCGGGATTTTAACCTGTGCCCATTAGATGCAGGTCAGAACAGTAATATTAAGAGAAGTAAGATATCTCTGGAGCGCAAGAGGGGACTAACTACAGTGCTATGTTGGCACATTGTGCGTGTAAAGTATCATCGTACAACATTTTGCCACTAACAATTTCGTCTCCAATTTAGCCCAGGATTCGCGTGGTATGCTTATTTTACAGTTACTGTGTATGTGTACATATGTTCATGCATATATGTGTGCGTCTCACAGTTAAGGGCGGGGTCTACCGCAAATTTCATCATCATTATTTTATTTTGAATTTGTACCAGACATTTTTTTTCTTGTTTTAGACACAAAATGTGACTACATTTTTAGCTCTTAAGGTTTCCTTTTATCTCTCATAGTTTTCGCGTAATGGCTTGTTAAAGTAATATTTTGCATGTGTCCGTTTTAACGACTACACTAAAACCAACTGATATACCAATCTCAAAAAAAAAAAAATCACAATGGATAAAGACATTGCAGGCTACAATGACATGCTCGTAAAATTAAAGAATAAACATTTTTTTGTATTAAAAAAGATATTGAACTTTTTAAATTTTTATTTTCAGTTTCAGAAATTTTTTAAAATTCAAATAATTTTTATTCTTAAATTTTATTAGCATGTCATTGTAGCCTGCAATGTCTTTATCCACTGTGATTTTTTTGAGTTTGGTATATCAGTTTGTTTTAGTGTGGTCGTTAAAACGGAAACATGCAAAAATATGACTACGCGTCAACTATGACAGATAAAAAAATTTCACAAGAGCCAAATTTAGTCACATTTTGTGTCTAAAATAAGAAAAAAATATCTGGTGCAAATAAAAAATAAAAAATTGGTGACGAAAATTGCGGTAGACCACCCCCTTAAAAGAAAATAACTTTTAAAACGTACCTTTGATGTAAATAATATTTATTTTCAGAACATTATTAATTTTTTTGTATTGAACCTTGTGTATTTTTTCAACACAAACGTTATGTTAAATTTACTGTAACTAACTTCACCGTAAAGATTAATATTGAACTATTTTTATAGTTATAATTTTTTTTTGTTGTAGTTATAGTATACCTAGAACAAACGTTACTTCGCAGATGTTCAGATTCGAAGATTTTCTGTGCCGCTACAAAATTTATGTCGTGGCAAATAAATAGTTTTTGGAGTGTAGACAAGCCTCGCGACTTGTTATAAAAACGTGTCAGCAGTGTTTACGTTTGCGGTGGCTAGCAACGTATCTCGTGGCGCGACATGCCGACCCCGCCGGCAGCTGTGCGGGAGAATGGTGGCATCGCTGGGAACGGACAGGGTGTGGCTGAAATCTGCGCGCGTCTTGTTTTTGCCGGCGGCGGGGTTCAGCTCGTGGGAATGTGCCGCCCACTGACGACAGCTGTATGATTACACCACGTTGAGTCACCGTAGCGCCGGGAGATGCCGGAAGATGCATACAGTCGACTTACTTGGCTTCCTAGTGTGTTTGTATGAGACAGTGCGCGCGAGTTCTATTTATGTCGTCGGATCTATTACGTTCATTATATAAGTCCTCTAGATCACGAATGAGGATGTAGCATGCTATCTGCAGGGGAGATCCAGAAATAGGGAGGGGGGCATTGGGGCCATGGCCCCTCCCGAGACTGCTCCAAAATTATAAATCCAAATAAGGGCCAAGTCAGATATTGAAAATATAATCTCATACTGTTCCTAGAGCTGTATAAAAGACAACACATCACTTGTTGCGACAATATGGAAGCAGAAGATCAACAATGTACCTAATTTATTTTATATCAGCAGAAATTATTTCACTTTTAAAGCATTATTTATTCTTTAAAATATTGACATTTATTAATTTTTTTGTTTGAAAATTCATTTAATAGCACAATTTTGCACCCTAAAATCCTAATTTTTTCCTGAAGAGGAATTCCCCCCCCCCTTTTTTTTTTTTCGTTTTTGGCTTGGGGTAAGGGTATAGCTATGTTTTAAGGCATAGCCCCCTCCAGGATCGAAAGCTGGATTAACCCTTGGTTACCTGTTGTTCTGTTTTATGCGAAACTGAAACTTACTATTTTAATTCCCAATACCTTTTATCTTTTAAAATAAAACACACTTCAAGCTATATTTATACGATATGTCTAAAGTACGGAACGCCTAACAGAAACATGTTCTAAGAACGCCTCAAAATTGCTCTAAACTGCTTTCACAGACTGTTGTGTTTAGAAAAATACTAACCTGGCTCGTAAAACATACACAGACAAGCATTCGTTTCGTCTGTAGGTCAAACTTTCACAAATAAAAGTGTAGGGTCACCATTTAAAATGCCCTATCTGAAAAAAAATATATCTACAACGAAAACACACCGCGAAGGCGACATATGGGGAGAAGAGCACCGGGCACCTGTCAATCACTCCTGACAGCAATATAGGTCCGCGTGGTCCTGCGAATTGTAGGGCTCTATAAAGACTAGGTATAATCGTCCGCCATTTTGGGTCTTACGCAGCTACCGCTAGCGAAGTCATGATCGCGCGCCCGAAAAATCACAGAAACCTAACTCATCACCAATCGAAAACTATTCGGTCAGTCGACTTAAAAAAAATTACAGAGTATAATTGAACTATCTTGTCAATGATGCTGTTCATTAATTTTCTTTGTGATAGTTATTTACTATGTAAAAAAAAGTTTAACAATTGCATGAAAAATTTTGACCGGGAAATGCAGGGTAAAATATAGTAAGCGAGAAACTTTTTTGTTTTACGATATAGATGGGGGGTGTCAGTGGACGAAACTAAAAGGATAGTATAAAATTAACATTTATGCCCCTCTTGACGAGTTCCGCGAATCGCTGTTGTTTTGGCGGCAGGTTGAAGACAGAATATCTCTGGCGCGCGGCGCCGTGCCGTCTAGCTCAACGACCTGACTACGAATTATTCCTTGGTTTGTCCTCATAGTATTTAAGGCATTAATTTTATCTCTACGTTTTGTATTTATTATAACGTATTCAACTTTCAATAACTGATTATATGGTTATTTACAAAGTATACATTATCGCACATTAACAAATTTACAAAATCAAATATTGCATAGAAAATTAATGCAACATCCTTAATTTCACTAAAGATAGAGTTTGAAATCTACAATTTTTTAAAATTAATTTAAGAATTTTGACTCTCCCACAAAATAGGCGTAGGCCTACATACAATTGGAAATATATTTTTTTTTATTTACTTAAAGGCACATTTTCAACAATTGATAATAAATTCATAAAAGCTAATTCATCTTATGTCTATGTTATGGTTTTTAAAGGTATCGTAGCTCATTGAAACGCAAATATAATATTTTTAACCTTGTACTATTTGTTATGTAAGTATTCATACTAATATTATCGAGGCTGCAGTAGTAATAGAGGCAGTTATCACATTTAAAAGTACAGCTTTCATTCAATTGATTTAATATTCTAAAAAATTTCAGTTTGTTACAAATAAAAGAACGTACATTTTTAAAGAAATTAATTCGAGGAAATTGGCCTTATTACAAATTATTGGTATGTAATAGCAAATACGTGTGCATTTTACGTTATTAATGCAAAATTTATTATTATTAATCGGACAGATCGATGCATCTCTACTCTGTTGCTAAAACGTTAGTTTGAAGATTTATACGTAGTGTGTCCTGAAGCAGTAAACGCAAATAGTTGCTGCTAATGAATTTGTTTTTAAACTGAATTATTGAGGTTTCAAATAGTTTGTTTACTGATATGAATTTCAGATTTGTTTTAAGTCAATCTACACTAAAACTACAACACACTGCCTATCATGTAACGGCGTGAAAAAATTATTTTTTGTACTATAGCTGCCCTTCACTTACTCTGTGCAGACGGTAGCCACGCTGATTTATAGCGTCAGGATAATAAATACAAATCTTTCTTCACTCACTTGTGCAAGTTCTAATTTTTCGTACAATACGACCGAACATGTTTGTTTTAGTCTATGACTAAATATCTGAAACATAGCATGCTTACTTTTATGCCCATTAAGCCAAGCTAACAAGCACTACATTTCCTAAAATTTGTGGAAAACAGTATGGAGAAGTGCGACTAATTTACTATAGTGTACCTCGTAAATGTAACACACGGTATCTTACATCTATACTTAAATACTCTCTGTAAACATGTTGGATATAAATTTGTATTTTGAAGTTCTTTCCTTTTTACTGTATGTCTGTAAATAACGCAGTTATCGCCCAATACAGTTAATGCGGGAATTGTAATTTCTATTCTATACCTACGTTATCACTATGAATATTCATAATGTAGGAATTTCCGTTATTAACTAAAATACTTGTGAGAAAAAGATTACATACAAAAGCCTATTAAGATTTACAGTGAACCTTGTTAATAATAGAAACCATGTAAATATAAAGATCTCATTAACATTAAGTAATTTTCGTTCCACTAAGAATGAGATGAAAATGTGAATGTTAATAACATTTTTCGTACAGCGAAAATTTCATTTGAAATATTGAAAAATACAAGGTAATTGTGCTACGACACAATCACAACGTGAAGAATCAAGATATAATTCAAGTGCTTTGATTTATTTCGTTAGTAATTTTTATTTCTGCTGCAACCTTAGAGTGGACAGAGTATAACTTAAACGCTCTATAAAGAGTTCCCTTGTACACCACACAACGCCAGAACCACGACATCCCTGCAGAGGTTCCTCATCCATTGCGATATAATTCGGCAAAACGTATCTTCTCCCAGAGATTTGTGGCATGTGTTTTAATATGAACTAGCGCTTCAGAACAAATAATTAAAAATAAAATGTAACGCTCATAAAGATCTTTATATAAAAATAATGTAAAAAGGTCGTAACAATAAGTAGGAAAAGAAATATTTCACGAGTTCAACGACATGCGTGTAGGAATCTATTTTCCTGTTTATACACAAGCCCCGACCATTTATCCACTAGCTGCTACTCACTGTAACAACACACAATGAACTAACAGACGGGCTCGAGTATGCATAGGACAGTGGATTATAACACGTCGTTCGCTGAACTCGCGAATTATTCCTTTCCCTAACAATAAGTGATCAAAATATGTGTTTTCGAATAAGGGTATGTCCATGAAACAATATTGTTCGAAACACATTAATTTCTTGACTACATAAAACATATACTTTGTACTTATATAACGGTAAACAGATAAGTGTAGTTTTTTTATACGGTTGCTGGTTATATTCTTAAAAATGCATGTGACAGTTGCGGCAGATCACAGGTAGCTCTTTAAGGGACGAACTTGGTAATGTAAAGGATGGAAGTTCTAATCTAGGTGTCGGTTCAATTTTTTTTGTTATATATTCATTTGGGCTATAATTGAGGTTCTATGCTGTAGTGGACTTAAACAAAAATGTAAATAAAAATGCAATATGCATCGCACCGCTTCTGCGAAAAAAAGAAAACTAAGTCTTAGATCCAATTGGCATAAACAATATTCTTTAAGTGACGAGACAGTGTTAAACTGTAAGCAAAATAACTGCATGTTGTAAAAATTGTATATATTTTAAAAATTAAATTAATTTTAGTCTCTCTTCCACTGTAAAAATGTGATTCGGTTTGATGCTCTATTTTAGGTTATTGATTTATAAATAGAATAAAATAATTACAAAATTTTCTACATATCAGTGAAGAGTAAAAAAATTCTGTAAACCATAATTTCAAATGTATTCAATATTAATTTTTGTGATATTACAAAATAATGTGTAATTTTAGCTTACATCGCGAGTGACCAAATTAAACTATTAAAAAAATAAAATGTTTGGTACACAGCATTAGTTAAATAGAAGTATGTAAATGAATAACTGTTTTTAAAATATAATTTGTCGAATTAGTCTTTGTGAACTAAACTACATTTGTTGGATTCAATCATTTTTCCGGTGTCTTGCGGTTTATTACTGTTCGTTGGCTACTTATTTTTAACATTTACATATTACGTTACAAAAAGTTAATCTCAAACTGCTATATAAGATTTTATGTTTAAGAAACAATTAAAAAATATAAAAGTATGTCATGAATTCTATTTCTATTTAAATTCAAACCTTCATGTCTAGAGCCAAATAGAAGCATTAGTTTGTAAATCACGTCACTGTATTCACTGTTATCCTGCCAATTGAGCAAATATGTTATGTGAAAATATAAAGTATAAACCTTTACGAATAGTTTTGTTCTACTGTGGCGTGTTGTTTTAGATCTGAAAAATAGAGACGGAAATTTTTGGAAATGCAACTATAACTGAATTATATCAAAAACTTATTTTCAGTTACATATGTGTTGCGATTGAGTCTACAATATTATTTAGATTATATATAAAGTTTTAAATGGAACTACCACGAATCCTGTAAACTATTAGACTTATAGACAAGAAGGGCGCTTGTAAAAATAGTATTTTATGTTCTATGTTATCTAATTAAGTATATAGTAAAAAGTAACATTACAAACTAGAAACATAGTAATAAATATATAAATATATATATAACTGACATTTACATTGTAAATGTTGTCTAGATAAACTAAGAGTGAAGTTGTGTTCGCGTCTTTGTTGAGCGAGACCATGCCTCGCGCACGAAATATTCTGTCTTCTACCTGCCACCAAAACAACAGCGATTCGCGGAAATCGTCAAGAGGGGCATAGAAATTTAATTTATACTATCCTTTTTGTTTTCTTCGCTGATACCTCCCATCTATCTCGTATAACAAAAAAGTTTCTCGCTTACTATAATTTACTCTGCATTTTCCTGTCAAATGTCAACATGGCATTGTTAAAAAAATTATTTAATAACATGATAGTTGCAGAAAATAAATTTGATCTACATTATCACTGGCAGTATAGTTCTTAAATGCAATATAAAAATTTTGAGTACATTTGGCTTAATAGTTTTAGATTTATGATGAGTTTAAATTGTCAGGTTTTTAGGGCGCGCGAGCACGCATCGGCTTGCACTAGCTCCGAAAGACCCAAAATGGCGGACGATTATACCCACTCTTTATAGTGCCTTAGCGAATTGCATCTCGTCATCGTCTTGCCTTGTAAGGCTCCTTGTTGGCCGTGCACTCTGGAACGTCACGCTCAAACCTCTGGCACGATTGATGGTTGGTGTCGGTGTCAAAGTTGGCGTTTCGTGTTAGCAACAGTCGAGGTGTAGCATATCGAATACAATAACTTGTCTGTTGGTGGTTGGTGCTGTTGTTGCTGATTGATTGTTGTGACCACGGCAGTAGAAGAACAGGTCTGGACACTCGCCTATCTAACAATGTATTTTGCTTGACCCCCTTGTTGTTTGGCTGTAGTTCGTCAAGTTACCGAGAATGTCGTACTTTTTGGCGCTGTTTTCCGGGAGGTCGGACTCAAACTCCGTCCATTTTTTTCCATTGTTAAATTTATAATGTAAATAAAGATTGCTGGAGCCTTTTCTTAAATTTGTGAGCGAAGGAAGTATTTCATAAATTGATAAAAAAATATGTTTTGATAAATTTTTTATCTTACCGGAAAGGAAGTGGGCGGAGTTTAGTCCGACCGCCCTAACTGAAGCGCCAATAAAACACAATATTCTCGGTAACTTGGTGAACTACAGCCAAACAACAAGGGGGTCAAATATCCAGGCGAGTGTTCAGATCTGTTCTTCTACGGCCGTGGTTGTGACACTTTTTGGTCGTGAAATCATTTGAACTCTCTGTTGGATGTTGTAAATGATGGTGGTGGTGCTGAATCTCGAAATTATTTAAGTTCCCTTTTGGCTGTTGTAAATGATGATAGTAATGGTGCTTAATCTCGAAATTATTTTAATTCCCTGTTGGTTGTTGTGAATTATGGTCGTGGTGAATTTGTTGGTGCGAGTTGAATTACGAACTTTAGTGGCTAATGTTTGACGATTTGGTAAGGATGAGGATATAAAACTGTTTTAATTAAGTGATAAACACTTACTTGGAACATGCATTATTTTCAGTTAAAAAAGTGAAATTAAATTAAGTTAGCCCAACAAAGAAAATGGTTATTCAAAGCTTGATATACATAACGAAAATGTACCCCCAAAACGCCTGCAAAATCAACACTATTTCATACAAATGTAAATTTGCGATTTTTCCCCAATTTAACGTCTTTAAGTGTCGTCTCATAATTAAATAAACGCTCAGTGAACATGAATTCAGCAAAATTCTAAATTGTTCTAGATTGCAACACCTCTTATCTATAACTTATTGCGAGTTTGAAATGATAAAAAAAATGTTGTGAAAATGCTAAATGTATTTTTAAGGACTATCATAGGAGACAAAACTATGTTAGTTAGCGAAAGTGTAGTATTTTTGTACGAGTAATGCTTCAACAAAGTTGTTGGCAGTGCTACCAACGTGGTTACGAGTACTGCTACCAATATTGGCGTGGAAAATGCTGCCAAAATTGTTAGCACTCCTGCCAATATTTTTTAGAGTATTGATGCCTGCTACCATTATTGTTGAAAGCACTGCTGCCATCCTTTCTGTGAGCACTGCTATCATCATTGTTATGAGTACAGCTGTAATCACTTTGAGTACTTCCACCATACTTTTTACATTGAAATATTTCGCACACGAGAAAAAGACTGTCGAAAAAAACAAACTGTCTTTGGGAAAATGAACTTAAAATTAAGCTGTACTAATAGTTAAAGTATACGAAAATTTTTCATCAGTTCGAACTATTTTTCGTACAGTTTATAGGAAATATCGCTATTTGTTAAAGTAAAAACTAATTTAAATTAAGTTTTATCTACAACTTATTTTTAGATTTTGGTTAGTTACATGAATACGATAAATGGCAATGGACATTGAGTTTTTTTTTTGTAATGTTGATTCCAAATTACTCGGTTAGCTATAACCAGCCGTAATCAAATACGCTGTTGAAGATCTTGGCAACGGAAGTAATGTTTCGTGCTGTTGTGAAACTTTTGTTTTACCCGTTGTACGCATGAGTTAAGTGGTTGGGTGGCTGTTGTCAGAGGTAGGCACTTTATACTGAAACTAGTTAAGTGGTTAAGAAAGTTAAGGGCGAGGGTTACTCTACATAGTTTAGTTTACAGAATACGACAAAGTTATATTACACAATTTAGATAGGAGGGGAGCGGCTGTTTAGTTAGTTATGTTTATACTCTACTATATTATGGGTAACCCTTTGGACACCTTAGAACTCACCGTAACATGATGTGCCGAAGGCTGATGATTGTTCGGCTATCGACAGACGGCGGCACGTCGTGGGCCTCGACCCAGAACCATCCTGGCGAGGTGTTGACGGCTGGAAGGTTTGAAGGAGACAGACTTCATGTGGCAGCAACTTCCGACTTAATGTAATAGGTTGATAATCATTAATATTGCGCTCCTCTCAGTACTCTGTAACTATCTTTGTATTCAGAGTACCTACCGTTGTAGTACAGGAAATGCCCGTTTAGCCATAAATGTCTGAGTCATTTAACTCTAAACAACATGTTAATGAACCCACAGTGTAGCTACAATCAGAATGAAACCTCCCGAAATAATAATAATAATAATAATAATAATAATAATTTTGTAACAGCAACCATCTAAACAAACCCACAATAATACTGGTTTTACTACAGTGCTATGTGCAGTATTATTCTGTCCAGTTATATTTAGAAACGGAACCATCTGACATAATGCCTAGCTGTGACCTTTTTACCCAGTGCTCTCATCTCTTCCGCGACATACAGACTGTTCTGAAGCGCCACACTGCTACGACCTAGATACAAAAAACCGGGAACAGTGCAAAAAACAAGTGGTCCCGGAGAGAGTCACAAATCATGCAGCTGATATCACACTTATATATTTAGCTGAACTTTGCAACTTTGTTTACGGAAGCGGACTGCCGTGCCTGTCGCACGGTTTGGTGCGTGAGACATGCGTGATTTTTCCAATTCCCTTACAGAGGGCGTCGGACATAAACTTATACAGAAAATGAATATCGAAATCTACACCAGATGTTCAGGAAGTCGGCGTAGAAAATGAACGTAGATAACTGAAGACTTTACGATGTTGAGCAAATATTTTGTCAGGGTGACGGATCCATTTCGATTAATTTCTTGCGACAAATTAAAATGTGTAAAATATCGGCGTCTAAAATGCCTTACGAAAAACGCATCACTGTGACAACAATTTTGTTCATAAAATTGACTAAACATATATATTTCATGAGTAGACACACACGAATTTTGGAAAAAGACTTCTACACAATCCAGATTTCGCTAATTTGCGTATACGCAAGGTGTCCCGCGGTTCGACCGACATACTTCGAGGGCGTGCTGAGAACACTGGCAATTAAACAAATAATACAAAAATGGCTACTTAGTTCAATTAACGAGTTACAAGGACCAATGTGTAGGTAACACAGACAGATGTGGTGAAACCCGTCCGTTGCTGTGAGAACAGGAAGAGTGGAAGGCACACACACGCGGTTTCGCAGTGGTTTCGAAAAAAAAAAAAATAACGCAAATTAATACATATATAAATTTTTCATTCGGGCAGTTTTAACACTTACATATCATCGTTTGTACATGACTTTTTCTGTTGCAATACACCAAACAGATTTTTAGATTTTTGCCTCTAAAAAATTACGTATTTTGTTGTCGAAATAAGCCAAAACTAAGCAAAATAATTTTTTGCTAGCTAACGGTACATTATTGTAAAAAACGCTGTGGCAGAATTGTGTATTGTATAACTGTACACAGTCTCAAATTTTTTTCAAAGCATTTGGGTAAAAATATTCGAGTTATTTGCAATTGTTTGAAATAAATGAAAGACCATGGTAAGAGATTACGGTATATCGCGAAAAATGTTTTGTGCCGACATACCCTTTAAACCGCTGTAGATTCTTGCAGCATATATGATTGCCTGATGTACGTCTGCCACAACGTAGCTGTCTCGCGGCCTATAACAGCAATCAAATATTGATTCTTATAGGCTCAGTCAAACAGGGTAACAGCTCCATGTACAAGCGAAAGCCAGTAATTTTTTTATAAGCTGAAAGTGCGTTGAAACCCAGAAAACAGTCAAGTTTTCCATCGATACACCGTAATCTCCAATCATGGCCTTTGTTACTGAGTTTCCTCTCTGCTGTATTGGGTGGGGCTTCCTGAAGAGTCAGGTAAGACTAACTTTGACCAGCCACACGTGTCCAGAAGCAGGTGATCACCGACGTCATCTGTCAGTTACGTGCAGAGCTACCTCGCATTTAGTGGCATCACTCCATGATGCACAGCCTGCATACGGGTCGACCTGGAGTGACCTGCTACACACGTGCTTAGGCACATTAAGTACTCCGTAAGACTACATGTGTTTTCTATCACATTAGATTTCCGTTGTATGCCCAATATCGGTAGAACGTACAATGCTATGTACCCGAGCGAGGCGACATGCGTTCAGTGGTGGATTTGATGTGTGTGTGTGTGTGGGGGGGGGGGGGGGGGGGGGGGGGGGGGGGGCTACCGGGCTGAAGGTCACCCCTGCTCAAAAATCGTGTTCAAAATTTTGTAGCCGAACGAAGTATGTCCAGTCGCCTCAAAGAAACTGGAGTTTTTTTCTATGTTGAAGATCCGAGCACTACCTGTATACCACACTTTGAGATAATTGGTATTTTTTTACAACCATTAAATCACATAAGGTAACCTCTGACCACAGTATGTTTCTAAATCCGCCACTGCATGAATCTGGAAATTCCTGCAGCTGTTAAACAGCAACTTTTTTATTACGATACCTATTTTTCTGCTAATTTAGTTGTGTATCGCCAACTTTTCACAAAAATCTTATTAGGATGCCTTGGCAGAATCTGAGCCAAGAATTCGCCTAAACCTTAATTAATAAACTGTGAAGTATATTCTGCTGGCAACTTCTACGGTGAATTATGACTATTTGTGATTAATTTTTTTATTATTCTTATTACATGCTCTCTTTACTTACGATCGTGGTCGTCCTAACTGCCATCCTAGATCGTCTATGAGTATAGCTTGTCCGCGGCACGTTGAAGGACGACGTGCGACAGATATGGACAGGAACTCCCACTCATGTTTACTAGGCCGGACCTCTTTAGACACACACACCCGTCATTGGCGTGCTGCTGTCCGCGTTCTACGTCTTCCCACGAGTTCGTTTCACAATGCGTTTGCCAGCTGGAAGGACCGTTGAATGTAATTAATATTATGTGTCGTCGTTGACCCACCTCTAACACGCCGTTGGTTAAACGTAGCCCTAGGAGCAACGGCAAAGTTTGGTAATGATACATAGCGTCATTTTCTTATGAGAAATTATAAAATGCCTTCACCCCAACACCCAAGCACATCACTTTGCGTATAGACTGTTCGGGAGAGAGCGAGCACTCAAAATATCCCTGCCTAAGTTCTATTTTCAGCCAGTTCGTATCTTTCCGCACGTAACGGCTAACGACGAGAAATGTGTAACCTCTCTGGACACATCACTTGATAATTGCGCATGTAAGATAAATTGTGCAGTCGGTACGAATCGGTAAAGTTTGATAAAAAAAACTGTTTGTTATTACAATTATGTCGATTTCGGTTTATTTAGTTTCATTATTGTTGTATTTAAATAGGAAAATACACGGAACCCTATTGCGTTATTTTACTGTTAACCATACAAACAGTTATTTTAGTTAATGTTGAATCATATGCATTAACGGCTAGTGATATTTCTCAACGGTTAAATTTTTAGCGCTCACGTTTTCCCAAGCGACCTATACATACATTCATTTCACTGTCAATATGTGCGTTTAGTTCGAAGTGAGCTCTGAACGGTTGTTCTCCTTGGCAACGAAAGGTTGTGGGCTCTCCAAAGAGTATGGAAGTAATACATGAGAGTACCATGCTATTGGCTGATTTGAACTGCGCGCACCGTTCTGCGCATACGCGAGTCGCGGAGCAGTGACGCGTATATTGTTATTGTAGGTTCTTAAGCTAACGAAACCGACCTTACGACAGAGCAAAGCATTTCTCTTATTTTCATAGATTAAACCAGTCTAAACTAATATAACCAAACTGGGAAAGGGGTGGGGGATTTCTCTGCAAACTGTTTTAATAATTTTTATGTTTGTACGAGACTTTAGTTTTATAGGCATACAGTGTGACTATTTTTTTCAGTAATGATAACTTTCTAGCTTTCATAGTGTTTGTATAATGACATGTCAAAGCCAAAATTTTCATAAAACGGTTTTATACAAGAAACGAAAACCAATTAGCATACAGAAATGAAAAAAATTCACACTGAAGAACAGTGTCGTGGGCTACGTTTAGACGTAAATAAAAAACTGGATTGAATATTTTTTGTATTTTTAAAAAATTTTTGAATTTGAAAAAAATATTAGCTTTGTGTATTTTTTTTTTTTTTAATACAAAGGTTTTCAGTACAATGTTTTTAGATGTCCAGTTGAAGCTTACGACATTGTTCTTCTGTAGGAATTATTTCGTTTCTGTAAGTCAATTTGTTTTCGTTTCTTGTATAAAACTGTTTTATGCAAATTTTGGCTTTTACTTGCCATTATAACAAAAACTATGAAAGTTAGAAAATTTTCATTACTGTGAAAAATAATCACAATGTATGTCTACAAAACAAACAATATATCGTACAAATATAAAAATTATTAAAATAATAAAAAATTTGCGTGGCCGCCCCCTTAAACTAACTTCATCACTGAGGATTGGGGAAAGAGCGGAAAGGAATCCTGCGCAAAACGGATGCGCAGACGAAACTGACCAACTGTATATAGGGAGGAGTCCACGGCCGTCGTCTTGTAGTTCCTCAATGGCGACTGGTGGATTGTTGTAGCCAATCAGGGCTGCAGTAGACGAGAACTATACAAGGTTGTGTGATAGTAGATGTTACAGCCACTAACATGCTGGTCTGCAAGTGCCACATATTACAAATGGTTACAGACTTTGTATTTTCGTGAGAATTATTTTTCTCGTTTTTTCAATGTCTTACGTGTACATTTGTTCTTCAAGGTCAGTGATTGGCTGTTTTTAACTCTCAGCGTTTTGGGGTTCTACACTCAAATAACATACAAGTGGTGATGCAGTAACCTTATTACGATTGGCACAGTCAAATGAGAAACGGCTGTGCACTAAGACACGCTGCCAATAACCATGAAGCATAGCTGTAAAGGCCTCTACACAATTGAAAACTTTAGCATTTGACTTTACGATAGCTTTTAATACATGGCTTCTTATGGGGTCGTACACAATGGCGCCGCGAAACGTAAAGTCAAGGCTGCTTGACTTTACGTTTCCGATAAACTGAAAACCTAAAGTGAAATTCAAGATGGCCGTTTACAAAGAACTGCTGATTATGTATGTTATTATGATAAATCTTTATTTCTGAGCATCGATTTACTTTCCAGCACTAGGATTTCATGGGAAATGTAACAGGTAGGCTATCTCTTAAATGCATTCGGAAAACCTGTCTAAAATAATTTGAGAAGTATTTGTAAATAAACTGTAAGTTTTGTCAATAGATGGCGTTGCTTGTGTTCCGCAAAAAAAAAATGGAAAAAAATTAAATAACTGGGCTTATTTTTGTGATATATATATAACATGTTTTTATGGGGAAAATATAATGATTTATGTCACAATAATTTCGTTTCAAAAATATATTCTCAAATCGTTTTTCAACTGTCGGTACTTCAACTTTGCATTTGTGTTGTGTATTGACAAAAATATTTAACGGAAAAGTAAAGTAATCAATTGTGTATAGGCCTTATGGTAAAGTAAGTGAGCTTTACGTCTCATCAACAGCGAGGTCACCAGAGACTTAGTTCAATGACGTGAGCTGGGAGAGGGACCATCCCAACATTCACTTGCGGAAACCATGGAAAACTGAAATCAATATGGCCGGAGCCGTGAATCGAACCCGGGTCCTCCCGAATGCGAGTCCAACGTTTTACCGTTGCACTACGCAGAGCTGTAGATTTGTACGTAAGGCACTGAAACACATTGTTGCAGAAATCTAATCCAGGGTCCCTACAAATTGTTCACTCCCCAGTATATCAGTCACTGTCATTGGTATACGGCGCAGTCATCATAGGAGTGTGCAGATGTGAGAATCTGCAGTCCTACCTGTCAGCAACTCATCGGCAGCTACAGTATAAAAAAGCTTTCCCCATCCCTGCACTCGCCCAAGTTTGTGTTGGGGAAACTCCCTGTCGCCGCAAGCACGCACTAGGGACGGTTGTTGTTGTCTGTAGACTTTACGACACACAGGGAACGTCTTGTAGTAAATCACAAGAGGATAGGGTGAGGTTCCCCTGAAGCCAGGACCTCCAGGGCTTGCAGCAGAGGTAGGAATGCGAGTTGCCCGTCGTCGTAAATACGAACATGGCCCGTTGTTGGTACCGGCCGACCGGGTCGATACGACTCCGACCCGAAGAGCCGAGAAATCAAGTGGTCGTAAATAAATGTTAACAGCAGTCACGGGCTGCAGAAATCAATCGAGAACCAAGCGTGAATATTGAACTCTGTGGTCTATGTTTGTATGTGTGTACATCAAACATGTCCGTGCCTATGCTCACTACCTACCTGTAAGCTTACGATTTACGGTTTGTGTTCGATGTTCCAGCAATAATTGCAGTGATTCCCAGGTCTAATTGGAGGTCAGTGCATATGTCCCAAGGAAATGTGCGCTTAAGGCCACGGCCTACAGCTATTTTCTTCGTCATATTAATTTTTTTACTTTTTACCAAATATTTTGTTTCTTATTTTAAACATGAATTGTGACTAAATTTTGCTCTTATTTTTTTCTCTCGTACTTTTTGCGCAGTGGCTCGTAAATGTCAAAATTTGCATGTCACAGTTTTAAGTACGACACTATAACCAACTGACATACCAAATCGAAAAAATTTCACAGTGAGTTACAATGCAGCTAGCTACAATTTCTCCTATACATAGTAAAAAAATAAAATATTTTTGTATTTAAATAAAAATGCTGAAATTTGAAATAAATTTTTAAAAATTTTGAAATTTTTATTAAAATAGTACAACGTTAATACCTTTTATACAGGAAACCGTGTAGTCTACAACTTCGTTATTCACTGTGAATTTTTCAGTTTCGTATGTCAGTTTGTTTTTGTGTCATACACAAAACTGTAACATAGAAATTTTTATATTAACTATGACAGATAAAAAAATTTCATAAGAGCAACATATAGTCACAACTCATGTCTAAAATAAGGAACAAAATATCTGGCACAAATATAAAAACAAAAATATGACGAAAAAAGTTGTATAGTTTCACCTTAGTTTTCAACGTCTTTATATATATATATATATATATATATATATATATATATATATATATATATATATATATATATATATATATATATATATATATATATACCAGATATTTTTTTCTTATTTTAGACATAAATTGTGATTAAATCTTTCTGTTAGGAAATTTTTTTATCTCTTATAGTTTTTGCGTAATGAGTCGTAAACGTCAAAATTTGCACTTTACGGTTTCATGCACGCCACAAAAACCAACTGACATACCAAACTGAAAAAATTCATAATGTACAACAATGTTGTAGGCTATGATTTGACATATATAAAACGAAAAGTAAAATATTTTGTATTTAATAAAAAAATACTTAATTTTGAAATGAAAATTTAAAAATTTCAACAAGTTTTTAAAAATTCAAAACTATATATATATATATTTTTTTGTTTTTATATATGTCAAAATCAGCCTACAACATTTTTATACGATGTGAATTTTTTAGGTTTGGTATGTCAGTTGGTTTTAGTGGCGTGCATAAAACCGTAAAGTGCAAATTTTAACGTTTACGACTCATTACGAAAAAACTATAAGAGATAAAAAAATTTCCCGAGAGGAAGATTTAGTCACAAATTATGTCTAAAATAAGAAAAAAAAATATCTGGTAAAAATATAAAAATAATAAAATACGTTGAAAACTGAGGTGAACCGCCACCTTAACGCTGATTTTATACAACTCTTGGGTTGTCTATGGAATCAGAGGTTAAAGAGGGTGCTCTGCTTTGCTAGTAGCATGCCAGAGATAAGTGAATGAATCCTCCAAGCAGACGACCTCAGTACAGGAAAAATAATATGTTGGTAGGAACACTGATTCATTGCTGGATAAAAGGATAACGTCACTGTTTGCTAGGCTGCAATATAACATGTCCATATATGGTGTTCTTCTTTCGTTGTTGGCGTGTCCTCATATAACTGCGACAATGATAGGCCGCTACTAAATATTCGTGATTCGTCTTCAAACAACTTTCTCCAATCATATAAAGCGCAGGCCTCTGCAAAATACGGTGGCAGGAAAGATTTTCGCGATTTTCCACTATCGTAAGCGGGGGAGACTTTATTTACACTATCTTTATTTTCCGTGATTGTCAGTTGGGAGTTAATATTAATGAAATTTTGCATGGATATTTATTGTTCGTAATTTAGTACACGTAAATTTCGTCATTCAGGGCTACCATATATGCTTTAAAAAATATTTTTTTTATGTCCCAAAGTCACAAGCTGTGATTAGCAGTGACTACACATAATTCTCGGTTGTCCATGGAACCATCTGATTGGCAGATGTAAGCAGACTGTTCAGCCAATAGAGTGTAAGAACTGAAGAACATATTCTCCAGTAACACATATTGGTCCCCGCAACTCAGTTGACACATGCTCAACTTGTATAGTTGGATCTTAGACCACTTGCCTAGGAACACGACTGCGCTTCGCCACTGATATATATATATATATATATATATATATATATATATATATATATATATATATATATATATACATATATACATATATACAGGGTTGCTACAAGTCTGGAAAACAGGGAAAACCTGGAAAAGTCAGGGAAATTGCTTCTGGTGACTGGAAATTCAAAATAGTCGAACAAACTTTAGGCTTAGCAATATAAGTTTGCAGGTTTTGCGGTCGTTGTCTAGCTGACTAGTTTGACTTCTGGGTTGGAATCGCGTCTTCTTAGCTGCAGGCTTAGTGATTGACTTTAGGAGAATTGCATAACCATTCACTGTATGAAAATTTTATCTTAGAAATTCATTTTAAAATTAGTTCCAGTTAATTACAACTAATTTCTGTTCTCTGGATTGTGGTAATTAAATGTGTCAAACACAAGTAACTGTCTGTAGTACATTTATATACAGTTTTTTGAGACAGTCATGCAAATTTAATGAATTTGAACATTTTAAGTTAAATTATCGTGACTTTTAACTCTACGAAAAAGACTGGAAATCCGTAATTTTTGTATGGAAAATCTGGAAAAGTCAGGGAAATTTGATCTAGAAATTCTGTAGCAACCCTGAAATGCTACATTCCTGCAGGCATGATGTTGATGCACTATTCTCGGAGTGTATCTAGTATGATCCAATACTGCTACTTGAAACACGACAACGATTTGCCAATGGTGGAGATGAAATCATAAATATACCGATATCTTTGCTTAGGTCATGCTGAAGTTGTTGATGGTGTGTTTTGATTGCCAGTTGGAAGTCGATCATTTCCCGCTAACATTTTCTTACTGTGCTTTGTATTCGGAACGCACGCTGTCATCTTCAGACAGCATGTTAGTACCCTGGATTTTCACGAAAATATTTTTGCCCAAACTTGTTTTTTTAATGGCTTGCGTGCACATCTGTAGCTACTTCAAAGTCCCTATAGTTTTAAACTCTCGTCCGTCTTGGTAGTCCATATCCACAAATCACAGGCGTGTGGTGTCTCAGCAATCGTATTCTTATTGGCACAGGAAAATAAGCGACACCTCTGCAAAAATACTCTCTGACAATAACCATGAAGCAAAGCTAAGAATGTGGACGTAAGGCGTTGAATCAAGCTGGGGCCGTAATCTTTTTGCGAAAATCCAGGGTCCCTATAAATGTTAAAAAAAAGTTTCACGCAAGAAGTGTTAGTTTTGTCAAGTTCTGAATATTGCTACATGATCAACTCTGTCCATAGGACAGTAATTTTTTTATTTGTATACCGGGTACTTTGACAGATAGCTGAGAGCATTTGTGTAGAAATTACACGTGGTAGAGGAAAGCACTGCTGTTAGGGTTTGCCGAAATCAGTCCGGGTGAATATTGGGATATTGCCTTATTGACTGTGGCCAACTTCCTTCTTTTTTACTGCCGGCTTGGATAATTGGTCCCGTATCTAACCTCGGTGAAACATAGGCATGAAGTCTCGGATCGGAGTGAAAAAGGGGGCGAGTGGGTGTAACATTTAATTTTTGGCAATTAACAGTTTAATTGTGATCAGATTTTCATATTTCCCTGCCATATGCAGGCAGGTACACGTAATTGCCTTGCATTTGTTAGTGTTCTTCTTGTCTGTCACACTAGGTCAGTTTTATTTAGTTTTGTCTTGAATGATAACATGTCCTGATTTGTGTTCTGAACAGTTTAGGTCATTTAGACACAAAGTTATACCTACATATAGAAGTTCAATGCCGTTGGTGCGTGGTATTGTTACGGAAGTTGTTTTAATCGACTTTCTAACGAAACACTTCAAAAGAGAACTTTGTCTGACACGAAGCCCTACCTACTTATCATAAAACAATTTAATTGATTTGGTGATGTTTTCTCAGATTCTCGTGTGCTAAGTGTAGGGGGATTGCGTTGCCGCAAGCAGCGACACCTGGTCAAACAGTGTGAATGTGTGGGACGTCATCGGCAGCCGCTAAAGGGCAGTGGGTCGGTACACTAGCGCTCCCAACGGCGGAGTTTGTGGGCGGCTCCAGTCAGGTGGATGACGCGTCCCGCGCGCTGTTGCCACATTTACAGTAACGTAGTGATATCAGTCGCGGCGAGTGGTAGCGGCAAGTCAGTATATTAACGTCTATTTATATTTACAAAACTACGAAGCAAATCATCTAGGTGTAACATACGTCGACATTTTGGATCAATTTAATATTTAGTATGACTATTATTTTATGTAAATCGATGTACGTTAGGGAAAATGAAGGCTTTGGTATTATTTTGTTGACAGTTTGAATACACCGTTTATACAGAAAAATCGTTGGTTTATTGAATTGGGCGGGGAAAAAAATTTAATTTAAAGAAGTCCCTTTCGGCGTACCCATAAGACAAATTAGTGGAATCATTTCATTAAGTCAGTCACCTACCTGAAACTTTTACCCCCGTCTGCAGGCTGGGAGCAATGGAGCGATAAAGGCGACATTGGCATGTGCACTAAGCACCATATCGCCGCAATACGCACGCATAGAATCAGCGTGCTGGTTTCCCGCCGGCGAGAATATGTTTCATTAGACGTTACTATGTAGCGAAGCCTCTAACGTAGCTTTTTTATTCCAGTTAATCAATTTTTGGATACAGCAGCCTGAGTAAGCTTATTAGAGGGTTACAGAATCGTATTTGTAGTAGGCATGCTATTTTGATAGTTACCAAAAAAATATTCTTCGAACGTGCTGCAAAACGCCAGGTAAGCGACTTTCTGAAGCTGTCTGTCAAGTCATGCATTACGTTGTATCGTGACAAAATGTACAAAAATAAAGTCTAAACAAAATGTTGCACAGAAAGATGTTTCACAGAAAACTAATTATTATTGTAAAACCGCTTAACGTTTATATGAGCGATACTCGTATAGTATAGGCGGTTCGGAATAAAGTGAGCACTCGAAAAAGCCCTGCTAAAGATATATTTCCAGCCAATTCGTATCTTTCCGCGTGTAACGGCTAACGACGGGAAAAGTCTAACATCCCGGACACGTCACTTTATGTTTGCGCGTGTAAGAAAAATTGTTCAGTCGATAGGTACCTGCATAGTTTGATAAAAAATAAGTTAATTGATTATATAAAATACAATTATATCGCTGTCGGTTGAATTTGTTTCAGTATTGTTGTATTTAAATACGAATAAACACGGAACTATGTTGTGTTATTTCGCTGCCAACCATACAAGCAGTAAGGCGACTACAGTTAATGTTGAATTATATGAAGTAACAGCTAGTGATATTTTTCACAGGTTACATTTTTAGTGTTCACTTTACTCCGAACGACCTATAATTAGAGACATGCAAAATTCGCGTTAAAATTTGGTACCAGACTAAACTTCACTTTCCTAAACATAACAAAGCATAATCTGCGATTCAATTGGCCACGAATTTTTATGTGTTGTCAGTTACATGTGTTACGTCTTTACAGAGATTGGCCTCTCTACCGTGTAAGCATTCTCCGCGGCAAGTTACGACAATATCGACCAGCGGGAGACGTCGAACGAGCCTATAGTCACTTGGAGTCTAGTCAGCTGTCAGAAAATAACGCGAATTTTGCATGTCTCTACCTATAATAGCTAGAGACTAGAAAAATTCGCGGGTTAACTGACCTTTAGGATAACCTCCAAGAACATCCGTGTACGGAAGTATACACCAGATGTTCACTGGCTGCTCGGTGGCACAATGGTACCAACGTGACTCGACCTGCAAGTTGTTGCTATGTTACTATTGGTAGAGACCTGAAAAATTCTCGTTTTCTTTTAGGTGCAAGGTAGAATTCCAGCAACTATAGGTTTGCATAACGTTCACAACTGGCCGCTGACTTGCTCGACACTTCCTGGAAGTAGCTGAGCCAATAATAAAACTGTAGCTGAACACAGGCCCATATCACAGTGTCAGCGAGCATCTAATAAACACTTGCTGTCTGCACGATTTCACAAATATTCTTGGAGGCTAGCCTACAAGTAGGTGGAGCCGCGAATTATTCCCGTCTCTAATTATTGGCTCAGATACTTCCAGGAGGTAACAAATAAGTCAAGGTCCAACTGCGAAAGTGGTACGAACAAACAGTTGTTTCAATTCTATCTTGTGCCCAAACGCAAATTTTTCATGTCTCTTAGTAATAGCACTTACTAAGTGTTAAACGGGTTACACGTATTTCAGGTTTCCTGTTTTCATCTTAAGGCTCGGTTTCAGTCGCTATATTGAATTTTATTATTTTTTTATTTTTTTGGAATTCTGGGAAGAATTATGAATATAAAAAAATTTAACCGACAAATTGCGGCGTAATTATAAGTTAACAGCTAAATCGCAAGGTCTGTACTGTAGCGAAATGTACATAGAATTTGAGGTATAATCGCATATTTAACAATTTTCTGCTCAGAATTAAAAAAAAAGTGAAAAATTATAAAATTCAATATGGCGACTGAAACAGAGCATTAACCCAATTTTCTCTCAAGAGAAATTGCTAAAAACGTTTATTTTCGCGGTCATTTTTAGGTACGAACATCTCGATGAAGAATCTTAAAAAATGCAGGGCTACCTTAATAGTTAGAGATGTGTTAATTTCGCGTGGTTATCTAGCGGCAGGCTAGCCTTCACTGGCTTGTACTAATCCTAACACATTGTGTGACGTTATTAGCTCCGAGACTGCCTACAGTACATGTAACACAAGTGTTCGTGTATAGTTGACCTTATATTATTGGTAGGGACAGGACAATTTAGCGAATTCAGTGACCTGCATGTTTGAATCTAATATCCTATGCATACTCAAGCCCCGACTATTTTCCCAATAGCTGCTACTCAATGGAACAACATACAATGAACGAGTATACGGGGCTTGAGTATGCGTGGGACAATGGATTCTAGCCTGGATTCACGAAATTTTCCTGCCCCTAATTATTAGAGACATAAAAATTTCGCGTTTTATTTTGGGCACAAGCTAGAATTCAAACAACTGTCAGTTTGTACCACTTTCGCAGTTGGACCTTGACTTATTTGTTACCCCCTGGACAACGCTCAGCGAATAATAAAATAGCAACTGAATACAGGTCTTGTCACGTTGGTACCATTAAGCAGCCTTTCGTACACATATATTCTTGAAGGCTATCCTAGAGGTCAGTGAACCCGCGAATTTTTCCCGTCTCTACTTTTATTGGTTGAAAAGTACTTCAGAGGGCGTGTCAGTGTTTCAGGCGCATGCATGCAACCCGCATTAAAACTATATAATCCAAAGCTAATCTTACTATCTCTATAGCAATAAGTAGAGACCTAAAAAAAGCACGGGTTCACTGACCTGTAGGTTAGCATGCAAGAATATCTGTGAACTGAAGCTGAGAGCAGATGATCATTAGCTGCTGGCTGTTAAAGTGATATAGGTGTGCATTAGTTACAGTTCCATTATTGGCTCAGAGACTTCTAAGAGGTGTCAAACAAGTCAAATGCCAATTGCGAAAGTGACACAAACATACCGTTGTTGGAAGTAGAGCTTGTGCCCAAGTGGAAACGCGAATTTTCATGTCTCTAATAAGAGCATAGGCGCAACTAGAATGGACATTGGGAGAGGACAAAATTCTGTGAATACTGTTATACTCAAGCTATTCCTACCTGTAATCAGTAACGTAGTCAGTATTTATGAATTTCAGACGGGGAAGGATGGCTATCCTGCGAATATTATAAAGGATCACCCACCACATCTTCAAGCGGGGGGGGGGGGGGTCCTGGGGTCCTCCCCCGGGAAAATTTTGTATTTCAAGGTGCAAAATAGTGCTATTTTAGCTGTTTTCATTGCTAAACATGGAATATTCTACTAGTTACAGTATCACTAATTATTCAATATTAAATTAATTGTAATTTTTAAGATATTGGTTGGTTATTTATTTTGGGGGGGAGGGGCGTGCCATAGTGCCCCCCTCTCTTAGTTGCACCTATGAATAAGAGTATTACACATATCAACATTATCCTCGCGCTTTATCACAGAAACAGTAGTTTTTTATTTTCGCTGCGTTCTGTACAGTATAACAAACGGTTACATTATCGACGTGATACAAACAAATTGATTTGTAATCTTTGTGGTCTACCATTCTTTACACTTGACTTCGGCGAACGCAGTGAAAATAGGAACGACTGTGTCTTTGGTAAAACACGGCAGATAATGTTGATATGTGTTATACTCTTATTGCTAGATAGATTGGTATTGATGCATATGAGGTTAATGCGGGTTGCATATGCGCGTTTGAAATACATGAACGGCCTGTGCAGGCGTGCGGTAACAAACTGTCGTTCAACAACAGAACTCATACGAGCACAACCTCCGAAAATTCGGTCTACTGTCAGTCAGATAATAACGCAAAATTTGCAGGTTTCTGTCAATAGCGCGTAACGTCTTATGAAAATGCCTTTGCTCCTGATGAAATGAAGGAAAAAAACCTTGCAAGGATAGTTTTACGGCGATATTGTTCACGAGTGCAAGAACTCTGGCGAGTACGGTACGTCGATGGCCCAGTTCAAAAGGGAAACAACTGAAAAAAATTGTATTTTTGAGTTTGGCCCACCAACACAGTGCAATATACTCAGTTGAAAAGAAAAACAGGACGTAAATTCACTTGCTCTAGCATGGCACTTTATTCTGATTGCCAGTGAAGAGCTAGAAATTGCATTTATTTTATTTTAAGGTGTGATGATTTCAGCAAAATCAGTCTGTAAACATTTTAAACACATTAAACTGTTGCATCTGTACTTTTGCTTCAAATTAACTCCAAGCAAATATGTTAGTCAACAGGTTTTTCGGCGAAACGGAAGTCTTTCTATATGAATTTTACTCAAAACTGAGTTGTTTCCCGTTTGAACTAGGCCATCGGCTTGTTTTAGACGTGTTCCTCGCTCGCTGCACGGCTGGGAGGAGTACAGACGAACCACGTGTCTGGTTGTTTGCTCATCAGCTGACGTCTGTCGTGTAGATGTTGTCTGAGAGCTTACCAGGCGTCTGCCTGGAATCTGGGCCGCAGCAGGTCTGCTTGAGGTCGTCGTGACTCGTGACCCGGGGCACAGCATGCATTGTGAATATTGTAAACAATTATATGAGGAAAAGACTATTACCGTAACATTTATAAGTCAGGTACTACTAGAAGGTCGTCGCAAACTTTAAATAGCTAATGCACCTGACTATTCTTTTCCGCTCGAAACATCTAAACTTATTCACAATTTGTTTATCTACGAAAAGAACATACTGTTAAAACTAGGCTTCTATCATTGTAAATATGCAACATGCTTATTAGAAATGGACTTTTAAAAATGAATAAAAACGTGTTTTTTTTACAGCTGTAACTGAAAAATTACCACCCGGATTCGTAAAACACAACGTTGGAAGCATGCGTTCACAAATAATAAGTCCCTTAGGAAAATTAATAGTAGGAAAACCCCGCACGCCAGTTTGCCGCACCGCGAATAGAAGCCATGCTGTTACCGTCGAGTGTGGAAAGTTGAACCTTATCGCTTCACTGATTCCGCGTATCAAAAGAGGAAAATTACATCTGGTGTATTCGCGCTGCCGCGCATAGTGGCTGCCATCTGGTGGCGTGTTTATGAACTAGTAAAGACGGCATTAACAAATGTTTGGAAATTCAGATGCATGTTTGAGTTTTATTGCGTAGAAAACAAGTAATTTGAAATGTTCTGAATTCGCAGATATTTAAAATAGCACGTCTTTTCCTTGTTGCCGTGTCAGTTTAGGATAAAAAGTTTTCAAAGAATTATTTTCCAGTTGACTATCGCATTTGCTTCGTACTGGGTATCTTCAACTTGAAAGATTGATATATGTGTTTGAAATAGAATAAAATAAAAAATTAAAGCAAATTTTCTTACGTAAATTAAAAACAAACACTTCTTCGCTATGAATATTCATTAGGTCTATTACTAAGTTGTAACGTGTGAATTGTATGCAGACTGTCACGTACGAACAGAAATATTCAACTCAACAAATATTAATATTTAAGAAGTTATATATTGTATTATTGAGTTTGCGACTGCCTTTGCAGATATTTTAAATATATTTATCTAAATTTAATTTATATAGTTGTAAGGACTTTGTAAGAAAGGTAAATGTAGAGTAATATTTGATAGACGTACGAAATAAAGAAATGTAAATGTAAAGTAATATTGGATAGACGTACGAAGTAAAGAAATGTAAATTTAAAGTAATATTTGATAGACGTACGAAATTAATCTAGTATCATTACACAAACATTTGTTGTATTTTCGTTGTATGCGTTTTAAATATTTTATAATAATAGCGCTGTCTGTTGTCGAAATTTTAAACTGCTATGAATTACGGCATTAGTTGAAATTTCTGAGTTTTGCAGACGTCCTTCCTTTTGGCTGCGTTACTTGTTTAATTAAAGCGTTTGTGGTGATTGTCAACGCATATTTATGTAGTAGATTCAGTAATATGTATGCTATTTATAACACCAGGAAATAAAGGCAGACAAATAGAACATCTGATTCCCGAACATGTCATTTGTATCCAATAACACTATCCCGCATTAATTACTATTTTAAATTGCCAAACCTTTAAATACACAGGCAGCAAACATTTTCTACACAATCAATACTTTAATACATTTATATTGGTGACTGAAACATACTTTTACTTCGCCCGGTTCGCACAAAAACGAAAATTTTAAATACAAATACAAGCAAACAAATGGCCGAGTAGCTTTGGTGATGTCGTCGTTGCCCTTCGTTTTGTCGTATGCAGTGCTGCACTCTGGAGGAAGCGAAGCCGCGAATAGCCCTCTTAAAAGTGGTTTGAAAATATGCCAAATCGTTACGGAAGTAAACAATGGCTGTCTTCGATTAGGTCGACTGAGGGTCTTCATTAGGTTTCAAGCCCTTGAAAAGTGTCTCCCGGACGTGACGTCAAACATGCCGCTGTTCGAATTGACATCAAGGGCACAATACACACGCTAGAATGTCGCCTTCAGCCAAGGACACGAGCCACTTACCCTTCTCGAGCCCTAGATACGAATTAATTAAAATAAAAACCTGCTTCATGAAGAGAACAAGGACTTAGGGCTCAAGGGCTCGTTGCACTGAAATCGAACACGGCTAGTGTTACATGCAAAAAATTCGACTTCGGGTTCTTTTATATATCTGTATACACATACACACACACCTACACACACAGTGACACATTTGCTCACAGTGGCGTTTAAATTGTTTTTTCTTGCGTCGTTTTAATTTATTTGAAAGTTGCCGCCCTCACTGGAAGGAGGGAGGGCTATTAGACAAGAGTGATACTGTGGTGGCTCGATATTGCCAAGAGATTAGAGAAACATACAGATGGAGCATAACGCACGTCTTAGGACATGGGGTATGAGGCCTTGCGACGGAAAGGGGAGGAGCCCATCCGCCATATTGGTACCTGAAATATGTTGTTTGTTACCATCAGAGATGAGAGAAAAGTACAGATGGAGCATTAGTAGCCTCTACTGAGGCCCAAGCTGACTTTCTTTATTCAGGATACAATATGGCGGAGTGCAATCAGCTGTTCCTATAGATATACAATGGTAATAAACACCATTTTTCAGTTACCAATATGGTGGATGGGCTCCCCCCCCCCTTTCCGTCAAAGGCTTCATACCGCTCGCCCTACGACATACCTTATGCTCCATCTGTATGTTTATCTAATCTCTGGTTACCACAGTAACGTGTATAATGCTACTGTGGTTTGGCCAACCATAACCTCATTTCTCAATACACATACAGGAACAGCTGATTGCTTTCCTCCATATTGCTACCTGAATAAACGAAGTGGGATTGGCCTCAGTATAGGCTGCTAATGATCCATCTGTACTATTCTCACATCTCTGCTATTGTCTTCCGCAGGGATGAGGGTGAAGGCGCAAACATAACAAACACCTAGGCTCATGAACCTGGGGAGGTAACATTAAATGTCTTCTGCCTGGCCGGGAATTGAACCCGGGATTCTTGATCCACCGGCCAAGACCTAACTACTGAGCCAAGTGCCCGGACTATTCATTTTATATGCATAGAAAGTAATTTTTTATTAAAACGTTGTGCAGTTTAGTGGCAATAACTTGATTTCAAAAGTGTATAGACGTGAAAACAGCTTATGTTAATTGCCTCAGTTAAGTTTTCTACCGAGAAATCCATTAGTTTTTTAATGTAAAGTTCACACACTGATGCAATAAGACGTGAAGTATGTCTATTCAACACCATCTTCGCGCTGATTCCTCGAGCTTATTTTCGTGTTGTAAAAGGATTGTCGTTGCATGGTTTATTCGCAGTTCGAATCCTCTCGAATTATTTAAACTGACTTTTTCTACAAAACTTCACGTCAAGTTATTATTAAAATCATCTTCATTACATTAACATATATGGCCTGCATTGTCACGTCATGCTAAATGGTTTTATAGGACTCAAGTAAAAACATAACAATTATGAATTCTGCCATGAATCGCTTGCTTGTGGGAAATGAAAGAGCACTTCACTGTTAATTTTGTTTGTGTTTATGAAACAGTATTACTGATTGTAAACTGCACAATTCATCCTACAATCACTAACAGTCAAGTGGACACTACCTAATAATAGTTTATTTACAACAAAATACGTTGGTACGCGATGAGTTCCCAAAAACATTTCGTTGTTTTTTTTTTCGGCTTGATACTACTTGTATGGAAATCAAGAAATAAAAATATCTTATTCTGATGTAGTAAAGTCATGTGGTTAGGCCCTCCTGTTTAACGTCGACTTAGAACGAACGCAATTGATTTCTGGGGTAGGTTATTGCCAATATTTATTGACAAAATGTGTTACCTTTAATATTGTATTTTTGTAAGTTTACGTTATCGTACAAGTAATTTTAAGATGGCAATGTGTAGCATGCTGACATATCTTGTTGACGCAATTCGTGTGTGTTGTCATTAATTTCATACAAAGTTCTAATGACTTTTGTGTAAAAATAATTATTAGATTAGCAATGTGTGAGTTGCTTGTAATATTGTGCATATTTTTTATTGCAAAAGTTATTTTATTTTGGTGTAATGTATTTCTTACAGAATGTATTTGTTACGTATTACGTATTATACATGTTAGTTAGCAAATGTATTTATATGTACACAGTCCCTGACCTTACCTTCCCTGCAGAGGCATAACTAGGATTAGGCTTTCGCCTGGAGTTCAGTCTATATGAATTACACATCAGTGCCTAATGTAATGCTGTGCTGGGGAATGCAAAATCAAGGACTTAATTGTAATTTGCCTCCTTCCTCCTCAGATTTTACCATAAGTTTCCTAGACTTATTATGACAGGTTGTGCAGTGTGTGCAGACATATACAGTAGCCTACAGCCTGGAGATCAAATATACCACGGATAGCTGTGCGTCTAATTATTTCTAGAAACCTCTACAATGCGCGTGTTCTTTCGAACGGAAACTAGAATGTAAATACCTACACGTTTGTGTTACGTCGGCAATTAGCTTACGAGTTACTTGATATTTCCTGGAGGGTGTCTGGGCCAATGAAAAACAAGTAATAAATTGAGATTTAGTCATGGTGCACCGCTGTAATATCAAACAGTCAACGAGCATCTAATGTTTACTTGAGTAAACAAATGACTGTGAAGTTTAAACTAAAGATCAGTGAGCACGCGAATTTTTTCTCTCGTCATATGTTTCGATTATCGATATTTTTTTTTAAAAGGCTTCTGAAGCCAGTTTGTTTCAATGCCTTATGTGCACACCTGCAGCTGTGCTTCATGATTGGTTACTGGAAGGTTTTAACGGGTAAGTTTTAAGCAAATCACAGACGTGTGGTGTCGCAGTTACCTTATTCGAATTCGCATAATCAAATTAAAAACGTCTTTCCACGAAGTCACGCTGCCAATAACAATGAAGAGTAACTGCAGAAGGAAGGCACTGAAACAATTTGAGACATAAGTCTTTTCGCAAAAGTCAGGGTTCCCTAAGTAATGTGCTGTAAAATCAAGCACGTCTAATATTACATTAAAATATAAAAGTAATGTATGCGCTCCTGTATGACTCATCTGATTGTGAAGAAAATGTGCTTTGTTGTAAGTACGTCCGGGGAGGTTTCTGAAAAAAAAATATAGGATTGAAACTTCATGCTTTTAATTCACAGCTTTATCTAATGTAAATCTAAACTTTTTAACCAACTGCCGCAGTGGCAACTATCACAGTATTCAAAGTATTCCCGACCAAAGAGGCTGTAGATAATCTTAGTTATACAAGTCGCATAAATTTCATAACGGGATAGGGAATTGGAAGGTTGGGGGGGG
>PNEQ01083651.1:0-12141 GCA_003012365.1 Medauroidea extradentata | reverse complement strand
CGCCGTTCAGTTTGGTCACACGTAGACCTTCAGCATTTGTCTTGCACTCCTTGGTCAGATGCTAGTGTTAAAATAAAACGTATGTTGTTCTTAATTTGTTCCATTACCTAGGGGCTCCTGATGGCAACCCTCTCCTTACTCTCCTCGCTAACTAACCTCCCACACACGTTGTGTCCTCACACATGTTTCTGAACTTGACCCCCGGCTGTTGTTGTTGTTGTTTGCAGTACTGTAAGGGATGTGTCGGCACCTACAAGTGCGAGTGTGACGGCCTCAAGGGACTGGCGGGAGAGCAGGGCTTCTTCGGTCTACGTGGCAGCGAGGGCATACCCGGAGACATCGGGCCTGAGGGACCTCCGGGACCCAAAGGCGAGAAGGGCGAGTCGGGCGAGTACGGCGGATACGGCGAGAAAGGATACAGGGTAAGTCTCTCCTTAACCACCTACATACAGCCATACTATAGGTGGTTCACAATCAAGTAACCAGTTTCGACGACCTTCTTGAACAGAATAATAATTACAAAACATTATCTATTGTGGCCTCAGCCTTTATCTTTTGAATATAACACATTCTGTACACTTTGGTTATTACTTAGCGTAGTAAGTTTATATTAAAAAGTGGCAGGGAATTAAAAATTATAGTTAACTAAGGTTTCAAAAGTGCTTACTTTAGCCTGAACTACCAGTCGTGTGATACTTTCTGATTCTTTCTTATACTATACATTTTTTTAACCACCGTAGTGTTAACTGAAATATTTCTGTTGCAAAACCGGCGAACTGTTGTATACATAAATAAACATGTTTTCTTTAAAACTTGCACAGTAACAAAGCAAAATGTTCCACAAGTAAAACTACCTCCAAACACAGGGCACATTAATTACAGAGAAACTTCGTTAGTACAAGCAAGTAGTTTTGTTTGCCCGGGTGATAAATTCAGTAATATAATTTTATTTTTCATGCCAAATTGAAATTTTATTTCTGTGAAGTCCAGTTTTGAAAATAATTCATGGTGGGGATAAGAATGTTTCTATTTTGAAAAAAATTCACATGCTTTTAATTGTATTTGTATACGCTTGTTATTAAAAACTGCAAAAAATATATATATTATGTTCGTAGAATTTTGCCAAAGTAGTTTTGTAGCACTTTATTCAAAATGTTATACTTAAATGTATTTTTATTTTAACGTGCAAAAAATACATGTGTTTATTGAATAGATGTTTCTGCCACACATGGGGCTTATTCTTCATATCATGTGTTTTTTTTTTTTGCTTAAACGGAAATTTGCAGTTGTATCGCATATTTATTTATTGAATGGCACAACAATAGCACTTGAAAGTACGTTAAGGCGTACAATATTTAAGGATGGTAATTTATAGTGGTTGAAGTTGATTGTCTACTAGTGTTCAGTGTAATGTATTTATTCCTGACGGTTTTTTCTCGGTATTTGACGGGGGCCAATGCTGATTCTGGCACGCTAGCACTGTACGTCTGTGATTCGTCTGAACACAGCTAAACTGTACCACACAGCCACCAGCCAATCATACAACCCGCAGGACGCTACACTGATTTTAAGAACACACTGGCAGTTCCATAATCTCTAACAATAATTAGAGATGCTGGTTAGAGATGATGGTTTATCGCGGGAAAACCTGACTGTTTGCAGAAGATGACTGGCGTTTGCTTGTGCGTAGAGCTGTTGCCCTATTTGACTAAGCCAATAACTATTGTATTTTTTATGCCTATTATTGGTCTGCAGACAGTTACGTAGTGTCAGTGTTTTCAAGGCTATGTTGGCGCAAAAATGTTTCGCGTTATACCATCATCAGAGATGATGGTACATCGCGAAAAGTTTTTGTGCCAACATACCCTTGAAAACATTATAGTTCCTTGTGATGTGTGATTGGACAACGTAGTTGTCAGCAGACCTATACTAGGCATCAAATATTAATTCTTATTGGCTCAGACAAATAGGGTAACAAATCTGCGCACAAGTGAAAGCCAATAATCTCTTCATACGCTGAATGTGTGTTGAAACCCACCAAACTGTCAACTTTTCCCGCGATAAACCATCATCTGTAACAATAATGTATTTTGTGTTATCACTGGAATCTCTCTCATATTTGGACGTCTAGCGTCTTTATCCAGGTTATGTAGTTGAAGAAGTCGCGTCATTGAGATCTTGGAACAACCCATGATTAGAGACCTGGAAATTTTGCGAATTTGTTTGAGAAGACGTTGGACTTCCAACTCCTGTACATGTTCATACTTGATGAATCTCTTCCTTGAGGATTGTGAACCAATGGCATACCTGCATGTGAACACTCACTGGGTCCAGCGTTACCTTGTCAGATGTACAACTGGCCTTTCACTGGAGCAGCAGCCAATGTGCAAGTAGCTGAGGACATAGTGTATACAGGATTGTGGAGTCTAGCCAGATGGTCGTTGAACCCACGAAATATCCGTATTATTATATACGTGTATCTACTTATGATACTTCTTCGCCAGGAAATCCTTCATCACGTGTTCCACAGTCTGTTGTTGAGCTCCACAGTCACAGGTTGGGGATTTGCGAAGTCTTCATTTATAAATGGAAGCGTTGCACTTGGCATGACCTATTCTCAAGAAATTCAGTCTAGTCCATTCATCTGTATTTATATTTAACTCTTCTAGTGTATTGGTAGGGTCTGTAATTACCTTGGTGGTTAGTTGGTGCTGAGTTGCAGATCTTGCACCATTCATATTTGATATTGAAGTTACCTCTTATACCTTGCCGCACTGTGTTCCTAGATTGTAGCCAGTTTGTGGGAAGGTCATTTAGGATCTCTCTCTCTCTCTCTCTCTCTCTCTCTCTCTCTCTCTTGTGGATGGTTGCGATGGTGTAGTTTCCTCCATTCTCGTTCTTTTGCTTTCTGATGTCTGAGATGTGGTGGTGGAATGTTACTGATGAAATGAAACCAAGGAATTAGGGTATATTCTAGTGTATCCTTGATAATAATTATCATACATTCATTAAGTTGGATGTCGATCTTATTAGCTTGGGCTCCCGTTTCCCCCGCCCTTTCATTCCGGTGCTGCTCCATACTCACATCATGTCATCCCTCACCAGCATTAAAGATCTCGATGTTGAGCGCTGACCAAAATCTCTCACTCGCTCACTCTTAGTTTGGGCACTGTACTTTGCCACACTGGGGTACAATATTCAGCTACAGGGTATACTAGTGTGATGGCTGTGATGCGGAGGGCGCGTCGGCTCCTCAACCTTTTCATTATATTGTTGCTGGTCCTGAGTTTCTGGCTTGTATTTTTCATGTTTTTTTTATATATAATCCAGTGATAGTTCCAAGATGATGCCAAAGTATTTTGGGTTAAAGTTATGCTTCTTCCTGTGTTGGCATAAGTACATTGAATTGTTGGTTTGCTAGTCGATTGTTCAGGTGAAAAACACACACCCATTCTGTATGTTATTAGGTGACGATAAAATATATTGGTTGGTTATTATGTATTTTGATGTATTCTTACACAGTGTTTATTGTAATTAGTAAGTTATATTGGAATGGTCGCACCCACTATTTGGTTTATAGGGGTACAAGACATAAGTGATAAAATTTAGTAATTGTTTTCTATGAACATGTAAACATCCTAGATCAGTTATCAGTATAAATTATTTACACACATATACGGTACATTTTATATACGTGCATACATATATACATGCATATATATATATATATGTATGTATACACACACACGCACACATACATACACGCGTATGGTGTGATGAAATTAAGAGCCTAAACTCTAGGAGACTATTCCTCACGAAAAAGTAACCAGACATTATACGAGACACTTTTAAGATAGTGGATGTTAACGGACGTATGAGCCTTTGAAAATGGAAATTAAAAATTTTGTTTGGACAAAATTTCAAAGACGATTAGGAGTTAAATTACAATTATGTAGGTGATGTTAAGTGTTAGTGAGCTCTATCCTGTAAAAAAATTCAGCCTTAAAACCTCCTTTCACAAAAATAATGTCAGTGGCTACCCTCAAATTGCATAAAATTACTTTGCCGTCAGGTTTTGTGAACATTTCTTGCTGTCTATTCGAGCAGTATATCCTAAGAAATAAAAAGGTCTCCTTATTGCAAACTCCTAGAATGCATTGTTATAAGAAAAATGCACACAACGTTTGCTGTGTCGCTAACACAACGCCTGATACGTAGGCAAAAAGGTGGTACTTCTGCAAAGGAAGCGAAATGTTCATTCTATCTCATGTGTATCGCGCGTTGCCTACCTGTCAGTACTCTCATTTTCTAATTTCAATTTTCTCGAAAACGGTTGATTTGAGGGTTTTGCGACAAGGCTACATTTTTTTTGTTCATTGTGGATTTACGCAACAAACCGTGGTATTTAATATTCATAAAATGCCATGGCGACTAATTGTATAGCGAAAAGCGGAGTGACCAGCCCCACAATGTAATGAAGGTAAAATGTATTCAACACCGTATTTGCACAGATTACAGATCTTGTTAATAATAAACCAGACCCAGAAATGCATTCTTTCATTTTTATTGCTTTAGGATCTATTAACAAATTTCTGTTGTCTAATTCAAATTTCAAACGCGAATTCGACCCTTTAAACGTGCACCAACGAAAAATTTGTACTACATAACTGTGCCCAATTTGTTCAGAAAGTTTGAAACATTGGACCTACTTGTATGCAGCAAACGGACTAATAAAAATTTTCTGAGTGAACATATAAAAATGTTTATTTCGGAATATGTTTAACTGAACGAGTTTAAATATATATGTTCAGCTTGCCGCGTAACCGCGATATTTATGGTAAAATCTTAATTAGTCTGGTTAAGGGGGATTGATCCCTGTCAGATCGGTTTTACGGTTTTTCTTATAAATCAGGGAATACACACATTGTTTTACTTTTTTTCACTTTGACAAGGCATAGTTTATTGTTTCATCCACTTTTTGGAATCCATATGGCATTGTTTCTGTCAATGTTGCGGCCTCTGTAGTCGCTCCCGTAAATAGAGCAATTAAAAATTTTTCAGCTGTTTCCCGTTGCAAAATAATGAATATATTATGGTTCCAGAAATTACAGAAAATCGTTTAAGTTTGTATCTATGCCCTGTCGTGACAAAAATTTTGATACATCGACTGGAACAGAAGTTATCGAGAAGAAACGGATAAATCCAAGGAGGTAGGTATCAATACATGTCCGGCGCAGTTACCGTGGTATTCTAGGCGGCAGCGTCATAAGCCTGCAGTGTCCATCCATAGGTCGGCATTGTAGGCTTAGAAAGTTGTAGAAGAGCCCAGTTGTGCACATGACATCATTTCCAGTTTACTGGAACATAAACAGCAGTTTATGGTGTCAGATGTGTGGTCGACAAGTGTGAGAACCGACAGACGGCCGTTGTTGGAAATGTCATGACATATGACGTCTGCCTTCTCAAGAATAGAAACCATCCTTTATTCCCACGAACACTCTATGTTATCAACGCACCCTTCCCCTTTCGTCACCCCCTCCCCCCACACACTACTAGTCTCGAATTGCTGTTAATACTTTACTCTATTATTGTAGATGACGTACAAGTTTACCACAATCAGTTTTGTTTAAGAGGGCGAGGTACATAATTCAATGCTAAAAGCATTAATCTATAACTGTAGGTTTCTTGAAGCCAATTTGCGAAAATTGAACAATAGCAATCCTTGATAATAGTTTTAGCCAACGTTTTATAAACAAAATTGTTTCCAGTGTTACGAACTTCTGAGGCAGAAAATCTCTGACGCCGGAACCTCGTGCATTTAACTGCGGCGCAAGATATCACGCGTAACGAATTAGTAATTTTGGATAGGTATTTGCTCATAAGGCGGCAAATACCACTATCTAGGATTGTCACTGAGTATTTTATCCATATTGGCTTCGAAAAAAGCGTAGGAATCAATTGATGTTTTCAGCGTTTATTTACCTACCACGCACTCTTAAGCAGTCATCTTCTTACAGTTGTTTTGCTGCAGAATGGATATTATTACTCTTTCTTAAGGCCATGGTCTTTCGTTTATTTCAAACAATTGCAAATAAGAATTTATTGGTTTGTGGACATACGCCATTATGCCATTGCTCATGTTACTAATTGTGAACTCCCATTGCAACAAACATTTAAAAATCTTATCAATTGCAAATAACTCGAGTGTTTTTTTAACGAAATGCTTTGAAAAACGATACACAGTTTTGCTAGAGCGTTTTTTTAATAATGTACAGTTTGCTAGCAAAAAAAAATATTTTGTTTCATTTTGGCTTATTTTGACCACAAAGAATGTGATAACTCCGTTTGATGTATTGCAACAGAAAAATTCAGATACAAGAGATGATACGTAAGTCTTAAAACTGTAAGAATGAATTTTTGGTACATGTATTAATTTGCGTTAAATAAATATTTTCGAAACAATTGCAAAACAAAAGAGCGAGGCCTTAACACAGGACATGTTGTAATTCGTTATTCAGGCGATGTATAGACCTCATAACCAAGTCGTTACGGTAAATATGTTTAGTGAAGCAAGAAAACAAATTTAGCGAGTCCAAGCTAATGATACTGTGGGCACATGTCTCCCCCCTCCGCCCCTTAATAAATAAAGAGGATAAAGGTAGTGTTCCAGACCTCTTTCATTTATTTCAAACAGTTACAAATAACTGAAATATTTTTTAACCAAATGCTTTGAAATATTTGAGACCGTGTACAGTCATACGATACGCAATTCTGCCTGAGCGTTTTTTTTATAATGTACAGTTTGCTAGTAAAAATTATTTTGCGCCATTTTGCTTATTTTGACAACAAAATGTGTGATATTTCAGGAGCAAAAATCTATAAATCCGTTTGGTGTATTGCAACAGAAAAATTAAGATAAAAATGTTGACATATACGTGTTAAAACTGCCGGAATGAATTTTTGGTATGTGTAATAACTTTCGTTAAAAAAATATTTTCGAAATCACTGCAAAACTAAAGAGCAAGGCCTTAAGTTGTTCCATGCTGTGTCCAGTGGACACTGCATGCTGATTGGCTAAAATGTTTACGTGATGTATATGACCAATATTTCTAAATCCGTCCCTTCGTCCTATGTCCTTCGTCAAGTTAAAGAAGAAGAATTATTTTCCAAACATTAAACGTTGCCAAAAGTATTTTGCAAACATAAACATTCGTATTCATAATTTCAGCAGAGAACGTTGAACGTAACGAGATAATTATTCAAGAAATAAAATAATATTTAAACCAAAAGAAACGCGAATAAGTTTCACGAACGTAACTAATTCACGAATTATTTTAAAACAACTTTTAAAAAAACCACAGCGAATCCTATTTTATTAATCTATTTTCAGTCTCCGAATCCACGTAATATATATATATAAAAAAATAAAATAAGATCGAAAATACTAAAACTTCATTAGAATTAACTGCACTCTGGTGTCGCTTTTCTGAATCTACAGGTTGAGACAACTCTATTGTGGCATCACATTTCTGAGTGTCCCTTGGTGATGTTAAGAGACTATGGGACAAGATAACACGAAGGACCAAGGTACATGCAAATATAGCACGGCCTTTGCTCTCCGAAATTCCACCATCAGGATGGGATCCTAACACACCTGATGCTCAACGACTCGCGCGCAGGCGTCTCGTCATTTTTTGCCAGGCTGACAACAAAAATACACCGCTTGCCAAGCTACCGATCTTCTGAAGAAGAGGTCCTTTATCCTGTGGCACGCTGGGAGCATTTACAGTAGAAGTAGGCAGGACTGCTCCCTCGCTAGGACATCTGCGAACTAGCACACAGACGCCTTTGTTCCTCAGAGTTCGGTAAAAGGGAAACATTAACACTAAGCCAGTGGCGCCACTCGGAGGAAATTTCTGAAACAGCGCCAGCGTGAGGGTTTCTTTTTGTCTGTTGTAAAATATCTTCCCACCACAGGACCGTACGAACGACTGGAGAACAGACAGCGCTAATAGATGGATAGGGAATGTGTTCACGTGGCAAAACTACATAATTTTATGATTGGTATCACTTAGGAGTCCTCGACTGGCGCATGGACGGCGTTGCAGCGTGTCACACGTATTCTTTTTTACGCGAAACCGCTTAAGTTATATATTATGTTTATTTACGAAAAGAACACACACTTGAAACTATGCTTCTATATTTTAAAAAAATCAGCACGCTTGTTAGAAACATGATTTTCGGGTGTCTCAAAATGGCTAAAAACTTTTTTTTTTTTTTTTTTTTTTTTTTACTGCTGTAACTCCGCAAATGTTACCTTAATTCGTAAAGTGCAAAGCAAGAGGCATGCGTTGGTCTTTACTTCATACTATTCAACAATAAAATGTTATGGTTGCCGCTTAAAGTCTCGTAGGAAAAAGACTACAAGGAAAACCTTGCACGCCAGTTTGGCGCGCTGCGAATAGAGGCGATATGCTTCTCGTCAAGCGTGGGACACTGGCTCTTATCGCTATGTTGTTCCCACGCGTCAAAGGTGGAAATTCGACATCGGCGAAGACGCCTCTTAAATGTTAATAAGAAATGCCTAAATCAAATATCAAAAACAGCAATTGTACCCTGTGGACCGCACGCCGCTACAAGGATTGTTCTTACACGGTTTCAACAGCGGTTCTGATTACTGGATGTGGTAGCAGCTCATCGTCGACCCCCAACATGCTGGAGAACCAGAGATGAACGAGGGATCACCCTACAGATGGAGCTGCGACGGAATGCAAGGACGGGAGAAACAAGGAGTACCCCGAGGAAACTCACCGCCACGTTTCCCTCATGTGAAAACTCCGGGCCCAACCCAGCTGGGGATTCGAAACCCTGATCGCCTCGATGGGAACACGCCCGCCGCAGCCCCCGGAAATGCCTAAACAACTGTTAAAATTTACTGACGCCTTTCGAAATAGAGTATATCAGACTGTGAGACAAATTCTGTTGCAAGGAGCCCTTGTTTGCATGTGTGTACTGGACGTGTGTTTTACCGGTTGATTTATTAGCGACCGGCTGGTTGCAATATTGTGGGTGGAGTCGTTAAAAGAAAGAATTAAGAGAAATCTGTGCGTGATACTTTCTTATAGGCAGTTCGGGATAAAGTGAGCACTCGAAAAAGCCCTGCTAAAGATCTATTTCCAGCCAATTCGTATCTTTCCGCGCGTAACGGCTAACGACGGGAAATGTCTAACCTCCTGGGACACGTCACTTTATGTCTGCACGTGTAAGATAAATTGTTCAGTCGATAGGTACATACATAGTTTGATAAAAATAAGTTTATTAATTACATAAAATACAATTATATCGCTGTCGGTTGATTTTGTTTCAGTATTGTTGTATTTAAATTAAACACGGAACTATGTTGTGTTATTTCGTTGCCAACCATACAAGCAGTAAAGAGACTATCGGTAATGTTGAATTGTATGTAGTAATAGATAGTGATATTTTTCAAAGGTAAAATATTTAGTGTTCACTTTATTCCGAACGGCCTATACCCGTTTGAGGCGATAAAAGGGAATAAATTTGGGCAACATAGGTACTTGCGCTTAGAATAATGCCGCACTAATATTGTGTACGATATTTTCGTAATAGTAATTTATTCTGTGGGTGTGACCAAATTACTATTACTGGGATGTATAGTGTAAATTCAAACGAAAGCTTTTATGTTTCATCATGTTGGTCTTTTTCGAGATACGGTAGTTTGAAAAGCCAGTTTGACAATTCTAAGAGGGCGAGGTACATAATTCAACGCTAAAAGCATTAATCTATAGCTGAAGGTTTCAAGAAGCCAATTTGCGAAAATTAAACAATAGCAATCCTAGGCAATAGTTTTAGTAAACGTTTCAAACAAAATTGTTTCCAGTGTTACGAACTTCTGAGCAACAATCTCTGACGCCGGAACATCGTGAATTTAACTGCGGCGCAAGAGATATGCGTAACGGATGAGTAATTCAGGATAAATATTTACTCATAAAGTTAGCAAATACTATTATCTGGGATTGTCATTGAGTATTTTATCCATATTGGCTTCGAAACAAACGTAGAAATCAATTGATGTTTTCAGCGTTTATTTATCTACTACACACTCTTAAGGATGCTGAAAATGTTACTAGTCGTGCCGTATTTTTAAAAACACATAAGTATAATGAAGTGTTTGTTCTTTTAATAGATACAAATGGGAAATACAGTTAACAGTTTGATATCAAAAACAAAACACGCACGTGTCACGCTACGTAACCGTTCATGCGGCAACGAAGTCATCAGAGATTGAGAAAGTAGCTCGTACAGCGCTCTTGAAGACAGGTAAAGGAGAAAGAACCGATGATGATCTACAATAGGAACTCTCCCGGCATTCGTCTGTAGCACGGTCGTAGAAGAACAGGTCTGGACACTCGCCTGGATATTTGACCCCCTTGTTGTTTGGCTGTAGTTCGCCAAGTTACCGAGAATATTGTATTTTATTGACGCTGATGTTACGGCGGTCGGACTAAACTCCGCCCACTTCCTTTCCACTAAGATAAACAATTTATCAAAACGTATTTTTTATAAATTTATGAAATACTTTCTTCGCTCACAAATTTAAGAAAAGGCTCCAGCAATCTTTATGTACTTTATAAATGTAACAATGGAAAAAAGTGGACGGAGTTTGAGTCCGATCGCCAGGAAAACAGCGCCAAAAAGTATGACATTCTCGGTAACTTGACGAACTACAACCAAACAACAAGGGGGTAAATCAAAATACATTATTAGATAGGCGAGTGTTCAGACCTGTTCTTCTACGATCGTGGTCTGTGGTGATTCAGGAAATCCACGGAGAACCAAATTCAGGACGGCCGGACCATGAAATGAACTAGCGTTCTTCCATTTGCAAGTCCAGTGTTTTACGACTGCTACCTTGCTCGGTAAATAATAATGTACAAGCTACGCGTATTCTCCTGTAGATTTCTAGTTTATCAAGTACCCTTGTCTCGTTCGGGAATATTCGGTGCAATAACAATTAATTCGACACTTGGCTTTTGCAGTGGCACAACTTATGTCTGTGCGTGCAGTTAGGAGTCAGCTGACCTGGCGTGTGAGCTGTGCTGTAGCGGGGCACGGAAAGTATTTTTTCTTGTGTAGCTATTAAAGTGTTTCCAATGCGTTCATCTACGAAAATAACACACACTTAAAGCTGTGTCCCTATGGGTTTAAAAATGTCGTACGCTAATTAAAAACATGATTATCAAGCTCCTCAAAAGTGCTAATTTTTTTCACGTCACTGTAGCTGAGAAAATATCAACAGTAACCGTAAATCAAAATCATAGAAACCTGCGTTGGACTTTACCACATACTTTCCAGAAATAAAATAACAATGTCATCCCATTGAAAAACGGTTGCTACGAAAACGCTGTACGCTAGTTTAGTTCTTCGCGCCAAGAGGTGGAGGTGTTTGATTGACGTGTTATATTCGACTTATTTTCTAATTTTCCGTGCCTCAATATTAAAACATAAAATAAACTAAGGTCCTCTAACTCTTAAGATCGGGCAGAAGTTTTATTTTTGTATCAAGCGAGTCATCTGGAGGATAGTGGAGTAAAGGACGGATCCCGTAGATGCAAGCATAGAAGCATTGAAAAAATAATGTTTCCCGTGTAGTTGTGCCTTCTCGGAAGTTTGTTGGCGGGGGAATGGTGTCAACAGTGGAGGGGAAAGTCGCGGCGCGGCCGTCTTGTTGGTCTGCGTGTATCCGCGGCGCATGATGACGAGAAAGGACGTAAAAGGGAATGGCAGCACTTACGCAATGTCTATTCCGAGTGCAGTGGGAGCCTTATCTACAACACGGTGACGTCACCACCAGCCCGTGGAGTTGGTGCGACGCTTCCGAGAAAACCGTTACAAAAAATACATTGAACTATGTGATGAACAGCTGAGATGCTAACGACTTGCCTACTAAAGGACACTGGGAGAATCTTCTGGGTAACTTAAGTTTTACTGAGCTATTGTTATTTCATACGAGTCACACATAGCTTCCAAGAATTTTAAACTCATGCCAAGTTGTGTAGCCTAGCCAAACTCGGAATTTCTTTCTTTTTTTTTTTAGGGGGGGGGGGTTACGGGGTTTTG
>PNEQ01083646.1:37538-53692 GCA_003012365.1 Medauroidea extradentata | reverse complement strand
CTTCAAACCGCATCAACAAAATTGATGCAACGATAATAAATTGAATTCACGTTAAGGTGCCCGTTTATTGGCCGTGTGTTTATGTGAATGTGGTACGACGGGTAAGGACGACGTTCACCGACACATCTGCAGTATCACCTTAAACGCAAGGCACTGAAATTACGTTCATTGTTACTGTAGAATCCTCGCCCGACTGACACTTTCAGCAGTGATACTCCCTTTATGTATTAATAATAAGTTTTAAACAACGTTCAATGTAGGTTTATATTATAGTTTCACGCGAATTCCGTGGAGTAGTTTTTTAGTTGCAACAAGTTGAACTAGACATTTACAGTAATTTTGAGTGGCTCCAAAATCATCGTTGGAATAAACGCGATGTATTAAAACGACCATTCCTACATTGTTTTAAATGTGCGTTTTATTTTTCCGTTGATGCACGTATTGGATGCACGTATAGTAGTTTCTTAGCAAACAAGATTTTTGCTAACATGCTGCAACGCAGTTTACAAGGCAGGTAATTGGGCGCCTTAAGGGCGCCGTCTACTATAATCGTGAAGAGGCGCGCAGACCTTTAACAATCCTGATTTCATTCGAGAACCATTCAACATGTTGTCATGCGGTTAGGCTACGAAAAGCATTTAAGGATCTTAGTACAGGTATATAATTTTGCCATTAACTGTTATCGTTCTTAACAAGTATTTTTTTTTGTGTGTGAAAGTGACCGAATCGGGACTTTTGACGCTGATTTTTATGTAAGAGTAATCATTTTCACGATATTCTGAATATTATAGACCTGTAGAGCGACTCTTTCCCTTTCGTCGCGTAAGATAAAATGATAGTGTTGTCGCTGAAAGTCCCATAGTAAAAACGGTTCGGCGGGAAGCTTGCACGCTAGTTCAGTGCTTGGCTTGTTGAGGCGACGCGGCATTTGATGCGCGCTTCAAGGTCGACCTTACTGCTCCGTCGCTTTTGAGCCTCTCACGCGTGGGTAGACGGCGCCCTTAAGGGCGCGAACTACCGCAATTTTCACCATATATTTTTAATTTTTTACCAGACTTTTTTTTTCTAATTTTAGACACAAAATGTGACTAAATTTGGCTCATGAATTTTTTTCTCCCTCGTAGTTTTCCCGTAATTGCTTGTTAAAGTCATATTTTGCTTGTTTTCGTTTTAAGGACTACACTAAAACCAACTGATATACCAAACTAAAAAAAATCACAGTGGATAAAGACATTGCAGGCTACATTGTCATGCTGATAAATTAATGAATAAAAATTATTTGTATTTGAAAGGTATTGAATTTTTAAAATTTTTATTTTCAGATTCAGCATTTTTTAAAAAATACAAATAAATTGTATTCTTTAATTTTTATGAGTATGACATTGTAGCCTGCATTGTCTTTATCCACTGTTATTTTTTTTTAGTTTGGTATATCAGTTGGTTTTAGTGTAGTCCTTAAAAGGGAAACATGCAAAATATGACTTTAACAAGCCATTATACGAAAACTATGAGAGATAAAAAAAATTTCATTAGAGCCTAATTTAGTCACATGTTGTTTCTAAAATAAGAAAAAAAAAATATTTGGTACAAATAAAAAATTAAAAAATGGTGATGAAAATTGTGGTTGACCGCGCTCTTAAGCCTCATTGTTACCAACTTTGCTGTCAGAACCCTTCGGAAAAAATTCTTATTATGCTGTTATAGTTGGCACTATTACAAAATTCACTTACATTTCTATCTCATTTGTTGGGTGTGAATGTAGTATGTGAATTTTACACTTAAATCAGCCGGCAATCAACAATATACAGAGACTAATACTATATACTAAGAATAATGAAATGTTAACTTAAATCCAGAGAAATATATGTATCGTATCGTGATCCTTGTATCATAACACTAAAAACATGTATAAAGTTCTTGAAATTTCACTGATGAATTTGGTTTACAGTAAACCTGTTTAATTTATTTCGATGTTTTTTTTTTTTTGTAAAATAAAATTTTCAACGTATTTTGTCAGAACAAATGGACTGAATCCATTTTATTAGCTAAAGTTTTCGGGAAGATATATTATTTTCTGATTTAAGTGTACATATATGACGCATGTAATGTCTTACTGAATAGTTTTTTTTAAATACATTTTTCTTTCAAAACTGTGACAGATAGTTTTTGTTTGTCTGGCTAAGCAGTAGTATCCAGTCATTAAGGGGTTTGTAGGAAGGTGTCTACATATACAGAAATATTTTGTGTATATACCAGGTGCGGAATTGCTAAGGGTTAGTCAGGCACGCATCTTTAAGCGAAAATATGTAGATACTGGTATAGGGTAAGAACCATGCGCGAGGAGGCAGGTTAGACTTCAAACAACAACTTTTATAAATACAAAGAAGGCATTTATACATAATTAAAATATAAAGAAACAAAAGAAAATTACTGGCAAGACCTTAAATATTAAAAGCCGTCTAAATGTCTCAATAAACTCAGTGAAATTATATATAGAATGGTAAATTCTAATGATAACTCCCCCTATTACGAAATACTTGCGTACGGTTCTATAGGGTACATTTGTTTATGGCTTTCTGTCTCGTCTACTGCTGGAATCATAAATTAGACAAATTTTGAAGGCATCTGAAAGGACGTCCAGAAAAAAACACTTTGAAATAGATAAATGGTTATGGTGGTGGCCAGACAGAAAAACAAGTTTTGAAATTTTCGTGTATGAGTTCAATGTTTTATTTCTCTGCCATATGGTTCGATAAAATGCTAGGCAATAAAGTATGTTCTTTAAAAAACTATTGACTATATCACTTCTATTTTACTTTGAATTTTTAAGTTATTATTAATTTATCATGTGGTATGACGAACGTTATAATTCGTGAGAAATAATATGCTGCAAAAATATTTTCTGAAACGCGTAGGCGTGTAGGAGCAACATCTAAAACTTATCCCGCCTCGAGAAAACTGTAGTAAATCGAGGCGATTTTATGGCAGAATATTATAAACTATTATTTTCGGCGTAATAGGTTTTAAATTCCACATATGTAGAAAGATGCTACTTTAGACTAGTTTTTTAAAATGTGTTTCAGTTGGGTTTTGAGTAAAAATTTAGTTACGACGTTAGAATTTTTTATTTTTTATTTTTTTTACTAATTAACTAAGGCGCGTATGAAAAATGTGAAAACTTCGTAGGAAGCGCCATGATGTGTAGGACCGGTCATGAAATGTTGGTGCAATTTATTGCAGTGATGTCGCGAATCGAGCGAGTTGATTGACAAGTTGCGTCTGTCGTTAGTGTAGTGTATTTTTTTTTTTTTTTTGAATGGCCAACAGCGAGGAGCTCCACGGCCAACAGGGGTAATCAAATGTTAGCGAATGCAGTATTCTCAAAGGAAAGATATCATCACTGACAAGCACAAGACAAACACAAACACCCAGTCCTGCTCCCGAGGAAGTGACATTAAATGTCAACTCCCCGGCCGGGAATCGAACCCGGGACCCTTGACTCAGCGGTCAGGAACGCTAACCACCGAGCCAAGCGGTCGGACTTAGTGTAGTGTAGTGTGGCGCACTGTGCGGGCTGGAGGCCTGGCAGCTCACATCAGTGTTGCCAACCTTCGTCTGAATTATTCTGGTACACACATCTTAAAATTCGGGTACATTCAGGTACGGTCACGTTTAAATTCGGGTACTTTTACAGGTACCTTCAAAATAATCTGTCTTTTTAAGTATTAACACTTAAATAATCACTACAAAGCTTTTTCAAAACTACTTGCCCACAACACCTCTCGTATCTCGTATGAATAACACTCACAACTGCCTGTTGTTACCCTCTGCTTATGTCTGACTCTGAAACAGCGACGGCGGGGATCGAAGAACATTTAAAGCTGGGTTCACAATTAAAAACTTAAGAATTATGACATGTAGCTATGAGTTGACTTAAGAATAGAAAGTGTGTTTCTTAAGGGCGTTCAAGTGGGGAAAAATTCATAATTTTATATTTGTATGAAATAGTGTTAGTTTTGTAGACATTACTTAAGGGTATATTAACCTCTAACGAAAAAAAATTTGCTCAGCCAGTTTTCCCGTAATGTCACTTCAAAGTCAAAATTTGCATATTTTTACTTCATACAAAACTTGAAAACCTGTAAATATAATGAAATGGAAAAATTCTTATCAAAACAACACGTCACCATCTACGGCTTGAAGCATATACAAACCCATTATAAAATATTTTTGTAATAAATTTCTAAAAGTACCAAAAAAATTTTAAATTTTGAAATTTTTTATTTAATATAAACATTTTTCCTAACGGGTTTTATATGCTACAAGCCATAGACAGTAACAGGTACTATTGATGTGATTTTTTTTTTCATTTCATTATGTTACTGGTTTTCAAGTTTTGTATGAAGTAAAATTGCGCAAATTTTGACTTTGAAGTGCCATTACGGGAAAACTAGATGAGCTAATTTTTTTCCGTTAGAAGTATGTGTACTCTCAACTAATGTGTACAAAACTAACACTATTTCATACAAATATAAAATTATGTTTTTTCCCCACTGGAACAACCTTAACGTACCGATTCGCAACAGAACTTAACAGGCCGTGTGAGGTCGTGTGGCAAGTGGGCCATGACTTAAGAAGTAACAGGTATAGCGAAATTTTACATTTTTCCGTAAGAATTAAGGGAATGAACCAATCAGAGCATTCAAGAAGTTATACAAACATTGCGGATATTTAAATAAAATACGCTAAATACGTTGTGGTGGTATATATGATGGATTTGGCATATTATGATCATTTCAAGCTAAAAATGCAGTTAAGCTTATATTTATTTTTAGTTTAACGACTGAAAAGCTTTTAAAAACCCATTTGGCTGGCGAACAATTCGTAGTGTATTACTGTTTTGGTATAACTTACACGGCATATTATTAATTATAAAAGTGTTAATCTGATTTAATGGAAATTCTTGCTAAAACAAAAATATAACATGTCTTTTACATGTACTAGTTCAGACGTTTAACACATTAAAAAAACTTGTTTAGAAGCATAGTCCGTATGAAGTGTTTGGTGGTTCTGTAGTAAAGTTTTGGTTTGCTGATCCCAAGGTTGATGGTTCAAAACTCACTTGGGGTATAAATTTTTAGTAAGTTAAATATGTTAATTTATATTTGCACATTACGAATAAGTGAAATTTTCATGGGTTTATACGTGCAGCCTCGGTATAATGTGATTACCCGATTGTACGAGAACTGTTATTCAAGTAATGAACATGGAGATGCAATTTTTTATTTCTAACATATTTTTTACATTAGTATTTCATTTCTACCATTCCTTGGCGATATTTTGGAAAACTGGCGACGAAATATATTGAGGAATCGACAGTAATTTCACGCATTTGAAGAAAGCAGAGTAGTCGGGTTCTTACTGGTTTGAATTAAGAATTAACACATTTATTATAACTCAAAAATTAACAAAATGTGGGTCACCGTTGCTTTCGCCCATGCCCTTCAAATATAAAGAAAGGTATTTATACATAATTAAAACATAAAAACCAAAGAAAATAACTAGTAAGACCTTAGTCACCTAAATATCTCGATAAATTCAGAATTCTAATGGCAACTAGGTACCCCTACTACGAAATACTCACGTATAGGGTAGGTACATTTGTTTATGGCTTTCTGTCTCGTCTACTGCAGAATCATAAATAAGACAAATGTTGAAAAAAAAAGTGTCCAGATAAAAAAGAAACCTTTGTAGAAGGTAAATGGTTATGATGGTGACCAAACAGAAAATCAAGTTTTGAAATTTTTTTCAATGAGTTTAATATTTATATCCTCAGACGTACGGTTCGGTAAAGTGCTCGGCTATAAAGGATGTTCTTTTAAAATTAATAACAATATCTCTTCTATTTTACTTTGTATTTTTAAGTTGATATTAATTTATTATTTAGTATGAAGTACATTATAATTCGTGTGAAATAGTAGGCTGCAAAACATGTTTACTGTAATATTTAGGGGTGTAGGAGCAACATCTAAAACTTATCACTTCGCCTCGAGAAAACTGTTGCAAATTTGAGGCGAATTTATTAAAGAATATTACAAATGAACTATTCTTTTTGGTGTTAATAGGTTTTAAAATTTCATATACGTAGAAACATGCTATCTTACACAAGTTGTATTAAAATGTATTTCAGGGAGTGAAAATGTAGTTACGATATGTTAATTTTTTTACTAATTAACTAAGGCGGGTACGGAAAATGTGAAAAGTTCATGGGAATTGCCAAAGTGTGTAAGGGCCGTAGTTATAAACGTCCTCCGAAGGCTTGCTGGCAAGCCCCTGGTCTTTATTCGCGCAACAGTTCGCTGGCGGTCTTCCACCCTTCCTACACTATAGTTGTCTGCCGATGGATCGTCAGGAGATCGCCGGCTGAAAGGGAGTTGGATGGTTCTCCTTCATTAAATTTGGCAACACAGCCTCAGTTTTAGCAGCGAACATAAGGTGTATTTTAGCGGTTGAATTGGTAGTGGTACCTGTTTTCAAGAGTGTTTGCAAACATGCTGCAACCAGGCTGAGGGTGTTTGCACGTTTCTGGCAACCGAGGCAGGAGGACGATTACAGGGTTTGTTCACAGGATGTTTACCTTTGCTTTTATTTCCTGTTTTGTTTCGAACAAATCTGAAACCAAAACAAAGTGTATTTATGTGAAATATGGACGAAACTTAAGTTATTTTAAAATAAAATGATGAAATATTAATTTTTCATCATATACTGGTGCATAATTAAATTTATTTCTACAATTTATTATGTTGTACATGTAAAAAAATAGTGAAAGTAGTCTATTTTCCAATAAACGTATTCGGTAAGAAGTATTTTCCTTTATACAGTCCAATTCTATTCCTGATAAGACAATAGCAAGTACACAATTTCGTAACTCCATGGTGGTAGCCACTTATGTTCACTGAATATTGCATTTTAGCGATTTCTTGTAAATGCAAACAGATTCGGCAAACGCTTGCTAACAGCTTGTGACCAATTCAACCGCTAAAATACGCCTATTGACTCAAGTGCTCAAGGACCACTGTTATGAACACACATAACTTTAAAAATAAAATCGTTTCGATATGGTTTTCTTTGTCTGTAAACAATTTTGCTGTCTTTGTCAAAGATGTTAGAAGGGTGTCTTTGTAGTGGGACACAAGTGAAATATTTGAAGTGATTGAAGGCAGCCGCGGAAAAGTTTGACTATGGGAGGTAAAAATTCGACAGTGCGATACACTCCTAAAGAAAAAGCAATTTTTTTAACCTGATAAAAAATACAAAATCATAACTACAAATAAGAAAACTGACTCCGTGTCCAACTACAACAAAAGGAAATGTTGAAGAAAATCACTGTAGAATGTAATGCTTGCGATGTATCGCGCAGGGATGATCGGCAGTTGAAAAGGGATCTTCCATGTCCCTAATATATTTTTGGGTAGTCAGGCATGTCCTTGGTCATCTATTTATTCATAATAGTTGACAACTTCATCTATGTGACGCATGAATTCGTTAAAATTCCTCGCCATTTTTCATAACTGGTCTCTACAGAACAGCTGGTGATTCGCCGAATGAGGTCTGGCCATCATTCCCATGCAATCTCCCAAACAGTGTAATCTTGGTGGCAAATGGTTGTTCGCCAGCTATCTGCCGCTCTCTGAAAGGGGTCTATAATGTGCAAAATTCCACATTAGGGTGGAGGGAGATTGGTGTACTTCGAAAGCCTAAGGCCCGGAACAACCATTCGCCACCAAGTTTCCACTTTTTGGGAGATTGCAGGTGAATGACAGCCAGACCTCATTCGGCGAATCACCAGCTGTTCTGTAGAGACAATGGCGAGGAATTTTAACGAAGTTCGCTGCTAAAAATGAGGCTGTGTTGCCAAATTTTATGAAGAAGAACCATCTAACTCCCTTTCAGCCGGCGATCTCCTGGCGATCCGTCGACAGACAACTATAGTGTAGGAAGGGTGGAAGACCGCCAGCGAACTGCTGCGCGAATAATGACCAGGGGCTTGCCAGCAAGCCTTCGGAGGACGTTTATAACTACGGCCCTAAGGCCGGTAATTATAAACGTCTTTCGAAGTACAACCAATCTCCCTCCACCCAAATCTGGTGTTTTGCACATTATTGACCTCTTTCAGAGAGCGGCGGATAGCCGGCGAACAACCATTCGCCACCAAGTTTCCACTTTTTGGGAGATTGCAGGTGAATGTCGGCTAGACCTTATTCGGCGAATCACCAGCTGTTCTCTAGAGACCAGTTATGAAAAATGGCGAGGAATTTTAACGAATTCATGTGGCACGTGGGTGAAGTGGTCAACTATTATGAATAAATAGACGACCAACGACATGCGCGACTACCCAAAATATATATTAGGGACATAGAAGATCCCTTTTCAACTGCAGTTCATCTCTGCGCGATACATCGCAAGCATTACATTCTGCAGTGATTTTCTTCCACATTTCCTTTTGTTGTAATTGGACACGGAGTCAGTTTTATTATTTGTAGTTATGTTTTTGTATTTTTTATCAGGTTAAAAAAAATTGCTTTTCTTTAGGAGTGTATCGCACTGTCGAATTTTTTTATCTTCCATAGTCAAACTTTTCCGTGGCTTCCTTCAATCACTTCGAATATCTCACGTGTGTCCCACTACAAAGAGAACAAAATTGTTTACAGACAAGGAAAACAAAATCGAAACGAATTTGTTTTAAAGTTAGGTGTGTTCATAACAGTGGTCTTTGAGCACTTGAGTATGTTCGCTGCTAAAAATGAGGCTGTGTTGCCAAATTTTATGAAGGAGAACCATCCAACTCCCATTCAGCCGGCGATCTCCTGGCGATCCATCGGCGGACAACTATAGTGTAGGAAGGGTGGAAGATCGCCAGTGAACTGCTGCGGCAATAAAGGCCAGGGGCTTGCCAGCAAGCCTTCGAAGGACGTTTATAATTACGACCCTAAGTCGCGAAACGAACGAGTTAAGTGACAAGTTGCGTCTGTCGTTAGTGCACCAAGCTGACCAATCACAGAGCTTTCCTGAATTTTAAGTTACGTTATGTTGATAATTTAAAACGCGAAATTGGTTTCTTTTCACTTTGAAACTAAATTGAACGACTAATAAAATTTCCAAGTTTATTTAAATTTAATATTACTATGGTTTCGTATTTATTTGGTCACTTAGCGATTGAAGCGAAACTAGTGGCAGAAATTTTCCCTGTGCCAAGCTCTCCCATAAGAAAGGTTTGTTCGCGTGGTCTGCCAGTCTGCCAGTTTTGTGCCAGTTCTGCTAGTTTTCTGCCAGAAGGCGTTCGTTTTACCGGAAGTGTTTTTTTATGCTGTTCGGGTGGGACTGGCAGATGCCAGTTTTGCCAGAAATGACTGCCATTTCTGCCCATGCTCGGCGAGTAAGGGCAGAACTGGCAGCAATAAAAAAACGTCACGTGTAACGTCACATGACGATGCTTGTTCAAAACAAACTCTCTCGTCCCGTGTTAAATAGTGATATAATTTTTGTCCTTGCTGTAATGATCCAGTAATAGAAGAACCGTGCAAATTCTTTTGTTTTCCGTATTAATTAAATCACCGTAGTCACGTACAAAGCCAGATAATGTTGCAGCGTACTCGTAGTTCTTTTGTAAATAGTGACGAGGTTAACCTAATGGTAAACGTGCATCAAACCTATATTTATATTTTTGTGATCATTGTTTAAATAACTCCAAGATTACGTTATGTGAGTTTGTATAATGTGTTACGATTTCGTCTACGAGTTGTTTTACACATTAAATGCCTTAATGCCTTTCCTAGGCATTTAGTGAAGAATTCTTGAAACACATCAATATGGGAATTTGACAGTAAAATCGTAGAATGTAAATTTCGTATTATATGGAGAAAATTAACCAAACTTGTCCTTCAACAAGTCAAGTTACCCCACAAAATGTTGCAGAATGGACCTACTAAATACGAACATTTCATCACGACATGAGTGCAGAAAGGCATTAAAAATAGGATACCAAAATTCGTAATTTTAAACATTTTATGGTAGGCCTAGCTCAAGTTGTTGTTTAACACTTTCCTCAAAGAGTATTTTTTAGTTACGATTACATTTTTGGAGGCAGAGGTACAGAAATGTACAGGGTATGGACACACAACATTGTAGGATAGGAGCACTATACATGTGAGGCAGGGACATATAAAATCATGGAGCAGGGGTATAGAAGTACATAAGGAAGGGGAAAAGAAAATTGTAGGCGAGGATCACAAAAATGTGGGGCAGGGACACTAAACAACATGGAGCAGAGGTACAGAAATATGTGGGGTAGGACCACTAAAAATATAGGGCAAGGATATTAAAATATTGCAGCAAAGATACAGAAATATATAGAGTAGAGTAGGAGAACAGAAAGTTGTGAGTAGGATTACTAAAACTTTTGTGTAGGGACTTAAAGAACTTGAAGCAGGGGTGCAGAAATATATAGGATAGGAGAACAGAAAGTTGTAGGATAGAATAAGTAAAAATGGGTAGGAACATTAAAAATCTTGGAGCAGAGGTGCAGAAATATGTAGGGTAGGACCACCAAAAATGTGGGGCAATGTTATTAAAATCTTATAGCAGAGGTAGGTCTACAGAAATATGTAGTGTAGGTGAACAGAAAGTTGTAGGATAGGACCACTAAATATGTTGGGTACAGGCATTAAAAACCTTGGAGCAGATGGATAGAAATATGTAGGATAGGTGGACAGAAAATTGTAGAGTAAGTCCACTAAAAAAGGTGGAGGCAGTGACATTAAAAACATGGGTCAAGGGCGCTACAAATTATGGGGTAATAAAATGTATGACACGAACATCTATGAACCATTATATTATTAACCTTAAGTAGCACACATTTAAAAAAAAAAGTGCCCGTGTAAGCTAATAAAACTACAAAAATCAATCGCCTACAACTAACAAGATGTTACAACGTTAATACGAAAAAAATTAGCCAGCCTCTAATGTTCGTCAGCAGCAAAGTTGTTTAGGCCTACTTAACTGAATTGCCTCTGACTAATGTAGCCTATTGTGAAACTACACTAGAATGAACATTCCTACATTGTATCAATCTTCGCCCTGCCCCTGTGTACTGGAATGAACGTTAACAAATCGCAAGGCCCGTTAAAAGCGTATTTTTCCGCTATGGGTATTAAATTCTTTCGTCTCCAATGCTATTAGTTTGCGTGGGAAGTCCTGCGATCTCTTGTTTTCCATTCTTTAGGCCTAAACGAAAGTTATTGCATTTATTAACGTAATTACGAAAATACGTCGGGAAGCTAAGCTGAGTTCTCAATGCTAAACTTTCAAAACAAACTTTCGCGGGTGTTTTTCAAAACAACATGCTTGTTTACTGCCAGATATCGTTCGGGTGGTCATAGCAACTTGAAACTGCCCGTCCTGCCATTTCGCTGCCAGCGAAAAATTGCACTTGCCCTTGGCTGGTAAAACTGGCAGACCACGCGAACAAACCTATTTTCTTTCTAACCTGCGTAGAATTAACCTTAGTGCAGTGTAGCGTGGTGCACAGGCCGGGGTCTCTACCGCGTGACGTCATGTGCTGACAGCCAATGGCGTGCGAGTAGTTGAAGCGGGCCCTCCCTGCTGTCAAATAACGCTTTGAATTTGATTGAAGATTGTGTACAAAGTTTAACTTCTGATGTTATTGTGAATATTTTCGTAATTGTGAGTTAACTTTGAGGCATAAAAAATAATGCCAAACTATGTAGTGGATTCGTTGTTTTGTTTGTGAGTATCGGACCGTCCACTAGTAAATAATATAAATAGTATTATTGTCTGTTAACGTTAGTGCTTGTATTTATTTCCTACGTTTTTTTTTTTTTTTTCAAATGTTAACGTTAGAAATGTAGCCATAACTACATGTTTCAAATACGGCTATATATTTCTTTCGATAAATAAATCAAGGTACTTTTATGAAATAAATTAGGTTCGTGGGCAGGTTAGGTACGTTAATTTAAAACCTAATGCTTTGCGTTGATTCGGAGGACGGGTGTTTTAAATGCTAATACTATTAATAATAAGTTTTATTCTCGCAATTGGGCAAATGCCCGGTGGCGAGCATACACCTCCCCCAGGGGCGGATCTAGGATTAGCTTCAGGGAGGTGCGCTGATAATTTTCAGAAATGTAGTTAGTAAGATAGTTTTCTGTTAATTCGAAAACCCTGAAACTAAACCTAAATGCCCTGTTAATGTTAAAACATAAATTTTGTAAACAAAGTTTTGTTTACATATAATTAAAAATATACACGAACGAATAATTAATCTTATTTACATATTCCACAAGAAAACTGAACACTATATAACTCATATAGTCATCACTGATTGGTCTTTAACCTAGCTAAGAAAATTTGAGTATTTTTGTAGTGTGTGTTAGTTGATAGATATATCAGAACATTGTCCAATTCAAATTACATATTTTCAACAAAACTATTTGAATATAACACAAAAAGCAGAATATTTGAATATAATTTCAGTATTCAGTTCAAGGGTGGTTAAAACATTGTCGAAAGTTTCTTAAAGCACAAACTCCGTCCGCCTACTTCTCACACTTGCAAATCTGTTGATGACATCTTCAATGTTGATGTCTACGTCTCTGTTCACATGTAGCAAGGCGAGCCCCGTCAAATGTTCCTCCGTCATTTTTGATCGCATCCAAGTCTTCAGCCTCCTTAGTGTTGAAAAACGGCGCTCGCAGATGCTATTGATATTGGAAGGGTTGCCAGAACATGGAAAAGTGACTTCATAAGTGGATAACTGATTGCATCACACTTTTCGTAAACTTCAAGAGTTGACTGAGAATGCTTCAATATATTTATTTCACTACATTTCTTGAATGAAACCACTTCATTCGTCCATCTAACCACCATGGTATCCTTCTTCAAAGCCATTAGATTGGAATACTCACAAATGCTAGTAATTTTACCTGCCAACACTGTCATATCCTATGTGGATTCTGTGTTCAAAGGGAGCAAAGAAAGCAACTGAAGACACTGAAGTAAGTCGTTACTAAAACGACTGTTAAGATCTGAAATTTTGAAATCTAACACTGGTATAAACACAGACAGTTTCCAGTAAGACTGCACTTCATCAGATTCGTCATTGGTGGTTATTTGATAATTTGGTCGTTTTTTTTGTGTCTTCGCAAGTCGTGGTATCCGTACATCTACGTCTACATCTTCCATTAGATTTGTTGCTCCTTGAAAAATTATCGAAAAAAAATTCATCTGCCTTGTCTCTCTTCTCTTGCAAAACCTCTGCTACTTTTTTACCTTCTTCCTTGCTATACCAACATGTATATGTTTACTTTGCAGACCAACACTGAGTTGCCTCGTAGTGCTCATTACATCACTTGGACAAAACACTGTGAAAATAAATTCACAGTCGCTTATGACCTTCTGTAAGCAGTGTGCTTTTGCTGCTGATTTTCGATTGCTCCACTTAGATATTTCAGCAAGTGCCCTGGCAACATAAGGAAAATTTTCTTGAAACTGTAAAATTGAGTCATGCCTCTCTACCCACCTTGTTTCACACATGCCAAGTAACTGATGATCCAAGACATTCTTGAGAACGAAGTTACGTTTACTCGAAGTATTGAAAAAGGCTGCAATGTCTTGTAACACTCCAATAGCATTCCTGACAGCTTGAACTTTGCTTGATGTTGAAATCACAAAGTTTAAAGCATGATTGTTACATAGGCAAAGACAACCGTTAACTGCTTTCTTCGGAATTTCTTTTACTGCACCTCAGACATCAGGAATGTTCATACTACACCCATCACAGCCTATGCCTACACAGTTCTTAATGTCAAGTTCCAATTTGTCTAAAAATTTCAGGACAGTTTGACCCAAAATGACTCATGAGATAACTGGTTCAGATCCTTCAGTTTTCAAATAATTAGCGTCGTGGATGTCAATAAACCCGACAAAGTCCTCCCTAATAGAATTCTCAAAGATATACCGTAATGATAAACTCAGCTGTGAGATATGTGAAACATCATTGGTTTCATTAAAAATTACACTCTAGTATTTCGTGCAGGCTACTCTCTCCCTGATTTTGGAAATAATTTCATCTCCACAGCAACTTAACTCATTTGTTGATGTTTTGCTGAAGTAAGTAGCATTTGCTACATTGGTGCGAACATGTTCTTCAAGTACAGAATCCCCACTGTCAATCCTAATACGTAACAATGCACGGAAATTTCCATCATTTATAGAAGTATCGTCACCACTATCAAACAAGCTGCCATCGTCACGATGGCCTCTTAAAGGTATATTCTGGCGACCATGTAACATAATAGTCTTGATAATGGGAACAAGTTTCGATCTATTTTGTATCACTTAATTTTTCCTGGCCTCGCCCTAAACGATTTCTGACATCCATTTCTGGATTTTCAAAAACTTCAAGAAAACAATTTCCATCTTCAACTTCATGTTTGTGGTATAGTGCAGAATTATGAACCTCTAAGTCACCATCTTTCCCTAACAATTTGGCATATTTATTAAGAGGCTCTGTTACAAGTTTTTTCAGAGGTACTGTTTTTTGACCTCCAGTCAAATTTTGCTTTTGAAAACTGTGCAGTACTTATAAAACAAGCCTTTCTTAATATCTGAAAATACCAGCCAATGAAATTTTTTGAAATGGCTTTTACCAACTCGTCTGTTTTCCTCTCGACCACGTTTTGTATGAGTGGAGCTAGAAAATATGTATTCTTCAGGTTCCCATGGGTTTTTAAGTAGGTTGTATTTAGTGTGATCACTGATTGTTTCAATTTTACCGACATATGAACCAATATTGTACGATGTAGGCTCATTCAAACCATGGACATCACAAGAATCATAGGAATCTGAAGTGGACACAGAAGAAAGCCATATAGAAATTGAGGGTTCACCTGTAGGGTTCTCGTTCGGCTTCGGCTGTGATGTCAAGGGCTTCAGTGGAAGGTTGACTTCGTCTGCACTCTCGGTCAATTTCCTTTTTCTTGCTACGAAACGATCCATCTTATTTTCTACGTGTGAGGAAAAATATGTTCGCTATTGTATTTGCGTGCACACAGCATGATAATTCCTGTCATTATCCCTGGATATGCAGTGTTCACACCTTCTAACATACTAACTGACAATGATATCTGTCACCATTTGTAGCTCTGCTCACACGACACGCCTGATGCCTCCTCGGGTTACAAAGTTTTGCACCTGTGGCCTTGAAGACTGGCATTGGGTGTCGAGTGTCCTACTGTGATGTGGCGAGAGTGTGAGACGGAGACGGATTAGTTAGCAGGTAGGAAGAGATTAAAACAACAGTTGCTTGCGCCCTGTCACCCACGTAGATGCTTCAGGGGAGGGTGCCCCCCCTCTGTATCCTCATCTGACCTCCCCATTTCCACAGTGCCAATCCTCCAGTCCCTTCCTAAACATTCCAACCCCCCCTCACAGTCACCAACTCCTGCAGTACATTCTGTCCTCACCAGCGTTGACTGTCTACTTCTCTCCGTTCTCCACACCCTCTGAATTTTCTCACTGTTGATACCTTTACCCTTCAAAGTTCCCTTGGTTAATTTGCATGCCAAACTTCCCCATCTTCCGTCCCCTTCCAACATCTTATACAACCTGACCAGCCTTTCCATTCTCCTCCTGTCCCTCAATGGTTTCCATCGCAATTCCTTGTCATCACGCTAGGCCTAAAGTTCCTTTCCTCCTCACCAGCCTGACCCTGCCTTTTCCATTTCTTCATCACCCACCTCGCTGCCCTTCTATGCACATTCTCCAGCTCCAGCACCTCCATGTTCCATGTACGGATCCCACTCCTGTACATAAATAAATATAAATGTGTGTGTATGTGTATATATATATATATATATATATATATATATATATATATATATATATATATATATATATATATATATATATATATATATATATATATATAATATATATTATTTATATATTATAACCCTTTTAAACCTACCATCATTGATTTAACGCAGTGAGGACATCAAATTATGAAAGAAAACAAAATTGCTGGGCTGATTTTGGACTAACTTAGTGTTAAAAATTTGCCGAACAAGTAGAAGTAT
>PNEQ01083646.1:21732-37438 GCA_003012365.1 Medauroidea extradentata | reverse complement strand
TGCCCTGAGTCATCCCATATTATGGTATATGTCTGGAAAAAATTAAGTTCTTGTTGTACAACAGAATCTCATATTGTTATAATGTTACTTAAATGTAAAAATATAAACACAAACATTTTTCTAATGACAGCATTAAAAAGAGATACTGAGAACTAGATAAAATAAAATTGATAAAACTTATTTTGTGAAGAATTTTAGTATGATTTATGGGACAGTTTTTGTTTCACCAACTAGCTATGATGTTCTTGGGTTAATGCTATTGCTTGAAGATAATATCATGCTTCTACTTGTTATCAGACGATTCCTTTGTTTTGTTTAGATCAGAATTAATGTAGAGTTGGTAGATATTAAGAATCACTACTCATTGTGCACCGTCCAAACTATTGATTAAAAATGGTTATAGAGACGTTATAATTAGTCCTACGTAAAAAAAAATTGTTAGATTAGGTCAGGTAACCTAACCGACCTAACCCAACATTAGGTTACTTAATGTAAACTAACCTAACAAAAATCTGTTACCTACGTAGTACTTTGAGACATTACGTATTAAAGAACTGTTAGTTTAGGTGAGGCAACCCAAACTAACCTTACCTAAAAAAAATTTTACATAGGAATACTTATAACGTTTCTAGAAATATTTTTTTATCAATAAACTGTTTGTCTTGACGTCGTACCTCCTCAGGCCGGAGACCAAAGCCTGAACCGCGGACATGCGTCATGTGATGGGGGGGGGGGGGAAGTACGATAGCAGTGAGAGTAAGCCTGGAAATAACTATACAGTTTTAATGTAGATTATGACAACAGCAATCTAAAGACAAACAAACGAGACAAGAATTAATCATAATAATTATGTATGGTAACTGTATTTTGAGTGTGGCCGTGAGCGATGCTAGCGCTTCCGGCACGCATCACGTGCGGCCAGCGCCCGCACCTCTCACCCTAGTTGTTCTCTAGCGTGCAGTGCAGCTGGTTGTGTTTTTGTGAGGGAGCCTACATCGTTGTCTTCAACTGATCGTCGTTCATTCTGTTTGTTAGTAAGTTTATCCGGAACCTTTTGCATCGTTACCTCCCTCGCACACGCCGTTAACAAGATCAGCATTTTGTTTTGTTTTGATCCGTTCATAAATATAACACTTAGCTGCCCGCAGAGGCATTTGGTTAGTGTGACCTCGTGGTCAGTGGTCACTTCAATTTTGAGAACTCCAGATTAATTACGTAATTTTCTGTATTAAAGTTAATTAGAGGAGAACACGGGGAAAGAGTTACGGCCAAGTTGCAAGTGTGTGTAAAGTCTAGTGTAACCTAAACACGTGGTCGAGTAAAAGAGTGAAACTAAGAAGTATCTCGTTATTTTGAGTAGCTAGTTGTGTTATACTGCAGCGTGAGGCGAGCTCCTGGCCTACAGGGAGCGGAAGAGTATAAGTATCAGCGATACCATCCTGAGGAGTGCTTCACGGCCCCTATACGCCCTGAGATATCTCGTGTCTCCCCGACTCAGCCAGGGCAATAGTTGAGTGGCACCCATTTACATTAATACCTACGTAGTTTATCGCCCTCAGGAACCAAACAGTGTCAGTCTAAAATCAGTAGTTTGTCCTATACACAATGGTAGTGATCCTTTTATTTACAGTTGTCAGTGTCAACAAGTGCTCTTAAAATAATGCTGACATTATTTATCCTAAAGACTGTCAATCCACAGTTGAGTTTTACCCAGATATGCACAAAGTTGGTCTTCAAGCACAAATGTATTGAAAAAATTTGGTCTTGAAACACAAATATATTGGAAATGAAACACATTGCGAAGTTTTGCACCTGCAACTTTGAAACTGCAAATTTAGATGGTTCAAATGGCTCTAAAATATCCACGAGAGAGACCAATTACCCGACAGCACTAACAAATTCTGTTTTCTTCTCAATGATAAACATTTTTAACTCTTCTTGTAACCTATACATACATCTCAACATGTTTCCTTTGAAGACCCAATAAACTTCTGTATGAAAAAATAATGTCTCATTCCAAAACACCTTAGCCTGTCACAATTTTTTGAAAATACAAATATTCAACTTGTTACTTTTAACAGCCATCACCATTTTTATTGCTAGTTTCATTGTATTGGCAAAGTTTTTGAGCTTAGGCTCTACAATCAGTGATGCAGTATGTTAAATGTGTTGTATTTCTCTTTCACCAGTGTTGCTAAGCTAGTAAGTGATCGTAGCATAATAGGTGATCCATCAGTGCAAACTCTGTCGAGTCTCTCCAGTCCAAATCATGCTTTTGAAAATAGTCACTGATTATTGTCATGACATCTTTTCCTTTCGATGTTGTTTCCAACTCATGGGATAGCTATAAATACTATACCTTATTTGTTTTATCGTTGGATATGAAATGCACAAACAACCAGCAACTGACAACACTAAGAACTTCCAATACTTTGTCATACTGTAAACTGCAATATGGGGATAATTTTTTACTGCTAATTACTAGCTGGTCTTCTATGTCGTGTAACATTTCATCAATCCGTGCCTTGACAATTTGTTTGATAGTGGAATTTCTTGAAAAACAGTTTGGCTCGTTTTTGTCAACATAAACAGCATTTCAAATCATGTTTCATTCAAATAACATGTAGTCCCTACTAAAGGTCGTAAAATAAGTTTTTCTGGGAATTCAACAGTTGGTCAAAATGAGTACGTCATATGAACTAATGAGAAAATTATAGTTGAAAGCCAACCAGTGGCTTTCAATCGGCAGTTTCAAAATGGGAGTGCGCGTGGGATATGTTTCGAATTTTGTCGACGGAGTCAATAGTTTCTTCACACATTGAAGTTTTTAATTTTGATGGTGAAACACTATTCTCCAGATCTTTTATTACGAATTGTGCATATGAATACTGTTATCATGTGTCAAAGTCTGAAGTTAGGAACGTGTGGCATGTCTTTGAAAGGATGGCTAAACTATTCATTCAAACAACATAATGCATATTTGTAACAAAATACATTTATGAAGTGCACGTAAAAGAATTTCATCCTGTGTGAAATTCATGTTTATTATTTCTTGTGAAGTTTGAGAGTTGTACATGTATTTAGGTAGGGCTTATTTAATATAATAAAATAATACATGGTGATATCAACTGTAACTTGCTTATTTAAAACAAACAGTAAGTGGAAATGCTAAACTTTGCAGTGAAACTGATATTTCGTAGTAGAATTACTAGTGCAAAATATTTATTTAGGTTTTTTAGGCATGGTTTATTTCATAACTTAGTTGCAGGTTGGGTGTGTCAATTGTTTGTGTGCTTGTCTATCACAGTCTGATATTTTTCTTTACAGTAAGAACAAAATTCAAATAATTGCACAGGTATTAAATGAACACAGTTATAAGTTGCATAAGTTTCAGGGAATGGTAAAACATGCTGAGTACCATATGGTTTTACTAAATGTTTTCAAGCGAGTCTATATGTAATTATACTTATTTAAAAAGGTTTCAATAACTTCCTGGAATTATAAATCTATTAAAGTTTTTAAAGTTGGATGAATTTGCATGAATCCAGTCAAAATGTGGGAGTAATAAGTTTTGATATAAAAATTGCTGCATGCAATTTTGGCTAAAATTTAACATCTAGTACGTGTGTTTCCGATTCTCTTCTTGAAAAGTTGGCAAATTTGCGTATAATGCAGTAAAACAAAAAAAAAAAAATGTTTTATTGTTTAAATTTGCTGGCAGCACAGGAGCTACAAGGTGTACGTACCATGACATGACACGACAGTGATTACAAACTTGTATTTACATTATATGAAACAGTCTTAATTACCTATCCTTGTAAGTTTCTAAGCTGCATGTGTTCAAATTGTCCTCTATCACAACACACAACTGTGGCCTGCACCGCAAACTATTGATCATTGGTTATGTGCTTTACAGCAACATGAAGTCTGGCTATGCATTCCTTAACACTTTCCATAGTTTCGTGGTGTACTAGTTCCTTCAGGAATCCCTACAAGGATTAGTCTGAGGGATTCAGATCTAGTGACCTTGGTTTAGCAGTATACATCCCCATCCCTTCCTACCTACTGCAATGGACAGGTGTGATCTAATTCCTGGTGAGCTGCTGCACTGTAATGTGCCGTTGTCCAATCATGTTGGCACTGCATAACGCATCGGAAGTACTGAAACATTCTTTAAGAGCATCCCACGTAGAAACACTGCTTACCAATCTCCTGTGAGTTTGTCAGGGAAGAGATACAGCAGTCTTATCAACTGGCTTCCCAGGATATCGCACCAGATATTTATGTTCCATTGGACCCTGGCACGAATTACTTGAGGATTGAAGTGATGTCAGTGGTGGTGGTGTGCCAATTAAGTACACTTTCTTGGTTTAAAATGAGCTTCACCAGTCCACAGAGTTTTATTGAGGTGCCACCAGCATCCAGTGACAGTACTGTTGACAGCGAAGTCAATCCCCTTTAATTATATGCTGTACAGGACTGTATTGATATTTATTACGTCACATCTTAATGCAAAAATGGTCTGTGCAAACAAATAACTTACACTGAGCGAGCTTTAAGGTGGGATGCATCTGCAGTAGCGCCTTAGCAGTATGTCACCATGTACATGCTACACGAGTTGCCTGCCTGTCTGCATTGCCATAATGCTCTGACTTTTGAGTGGTTTCTAGTTGTTGTTGAACTATCACTTAACATGTTCATTAACATAACTTTCACAGTTGTATTACACCCATACTATTCAATCAATTATTTATTCGTCATTAAATAACATAAAAGTTAACAATGGACTTTGTCACTGGGGATATGAAGACATATAAGTAAAATCCCGCCAAGCTGTAAAAATATTTCTTAAGCAGCCAGGTACTAGGTTTGTTTTAATTTGCTTGCTAGGCATTTCCAAAATTTTGTATGGAAATTCTTTACAAATCTTTATGGCAGAATGGTAATGCCTCATTTTTGTACAAATAAAGTCCTACAATGTACATTTATAGAAGAGCTCGTTAAGATCCTAATTTCTTTCTTTTGCAGTATTAAAACGTTACTTATATGACAAGAATTTCTCCACAACAACAAACCATACAAAATCACACTTTGAAAAAAAGCAAAATATGCAGATCTTATATAATTTTTAGGGACAAAGTCTCTTAGACTCTTAAAAAGGAACAGAACTTTTGACAGTTTGCAATTAATGAAATTTATATTGTGTGCCCAACTGAATTTACAATCTGACTAGTGAATACTGTACTTAGAAAGTGCACACTGTCAAATATTGTTTTTTTTGTTCATAAGATACCCATTAATACTATTGAGATTAGAGGCGTGGTTCCTATAGTCGGTAATCTTGATTTAAGTCTGGCTACCTCTACCCGTGAGCTTTTCCACAATTTATATTCCATTCTGTATACTATCTATAATTATTCATGTCATTACCTTTTTTCAGTGAGCTCAGATAATGAAATGTGTTGTATGTACATCATATGCACATGAACGTGCACACACACATGCACATGAGCAAAAATTGTTTAATTTATTAATGCATAGTGAACTGTTAGGTACTGAACAGCAGGCTGTACGTGTGAACAGTGAGAGTTAAGGGTGGTTTACACAGGTAGAGTAACTAGGCCTAGTAGCTGGGGCAAGTAAGAAAGTTGGGCTGCTATGCTCGTGTGGACGGTGTAGGATAGTACATGAGATAATACTGAAGCTAGTAGGTAGGAGAGAAGAGATTAGAGGAGATAGCACATGTGGATAGCTACTCGCCCACTTGCCTTCCCCACCACTGCATTTTTCACTTCGCGGTGCACTGACCCAGTTACTCTACTAGTGTGGACGTGTGCAGTCTGGGAGAGAGGAGTTGATGAGCTAGTTATTGCGGTGTTGAGACAATATGCTGTGGCCTGACGCAGAAACTTTTTAAGTTCGTGGAAATGTACCGTGAAAATGAATGTTTGTGGAATATTACGAAACGTAATTACAGGAATAGGGATATGAAAGGGGCAGCATATGACATTATTACTAGGGGAATGGGAAAAGGTTTATGGGTTGCAGAAGTGAAACAAATAATCAAGAACCTAAGGTATACATATAACCAAGAGGTAATAAAAATCAAGAGATCTAAGAAGTCTGGCAACAGTTCCGCAGATGTCTACCAGCCCAACATGAAATGGTTTGCTGTAACGATGCATTTATGTCCAACATCAAAGGAATCAGCCATAGGCTACTGAAAATAATATGGTAAGTGGAAAATGTTTCTGTTTGGTGTAAGAACTGTAAATAGGGGCGTTGTTTGTCTGTGGTTGTAATAAGAATAAACATTTCGTAATACAGTAGAATCCTATTATAGCGTTCCCACTTATAACGTTTTCCTGGTTATAATGCTACCTTCATTTGGTCTTTAAAACAGATTTGTAGTAGGAAATGACCCTGTTATAATGTTTTCCCATTTATAATATAAACATTTTTTCGGACCCTTGAGAAACATTATAACAGGGTTCTACTGTAACAACATAAAACGTGTGTTGCAGGTGCAAAATGAAAGTAACAATAAAAGTTAAAGAATGATATGTATTACGTAACGTTAAAGCTTGTTGTGTTATAGTAATTGCAATAACAGTAGAAATAAGGTGTAAATAAAAATATTTTGTGCAGTCAAGTTGTGCAATTCACATAAATGTTTACATACCGCTGTCAGTTCTGACAACTGATATGTATAGCCATATTTCTAAAATAAGAACATTGGCAATTATGTGTGAAGTTATGTGACAAATGTAAAAAAAACAGCATAATGTTTCTATAACCATATAACACATTATATACGAATACAACAAATTTATGCAAACAATATGTACATAACTTACGTTAGTACATTTTGAAACTGTTTGAAGCACATTGGAAAGGAATCCTATTCACATGAGCAATAATTGAAATACTCTTGTTGTCTGCAAGGAACAGCGCCCACACCATTGACATATTCTTTCAGAAAATAGCACATTTTTTTAGCTAACTCTATTGTTCGTCTCCCACCATATGGCTCCAGGTTGCGGAGTTCACCTATCTCCGCCCGCTATTGCCCGGGTATAAAGTCCCCACTGTCCAAGTGTTCGTCATCGACAGTATCTTGTGGCAAATATGTTGCTGCTGATGTCATCCGCAACCAGTTGTGAAGACCACATGCAGCGCAAAGGAGTTTGTTTACCATTATCAAACTGTATGACAATTTCCTACGAAATACACAAAATCTGATTACTAATATGCCAAAGGCGTTTTCGACAATCCGTGTGGCGCGGCTTATGCGATAATTCAATACCTTTTCTTCTTTAGTCAAAGGCATTCAATAAGATGTGTATGGCTTCATTAGGTAGGGTTTCAGAGGATATGCATCATTCCCCACTAAAAAGCCACCATAGTCCGTCTTCTAAGGCGAACTACAGCGGATATGACTGAAAAGTTCTATCGTCTATTGTGCGACCCTTTACTGCAGACGTCAATAAATTGAAAGCAGTGGTTGTGATTGACGACAGCCATCAACACTACACTATTTTCACCCTTATAATTATAATATTCACTTCCACAATTGCTAGGAGCAGTGATCAAAAAATGTTTACCGTCGATAGCACCGTAACAACCATGAAAATGCCACAGCTTTGTAAAACACTCAAGAAATAGTATTCCTTGTGCTTGGAACCTGCAACAAAAGATACCACACTGCATTTGTACGTTTTGCACCACAATTATACTTTTTACACTTAAAGTAGTCTCACACATGTTCTTTATTTACAGGATACACAGCTGACTGAAGAGGTGCTGGATGAAGACGAAGGAGATGGAGGAGAGGCGAGCCAGAACACTACGCTGCCAACTACCAACCACGGTACACAACAAACAATGCCATTCGCTAAACCAAAGGGTGCCAGACAAGCTCATGAACTCAACACAGCTGTAAAAGAACTCCATGATATTTCTGTCCAACTAAATAAGCCAGATCCAGATTGGAATGAACGTGGCACGTTTGGCGCCTGTGTTGTGTCTTCGTTAAGACGTTTGCCCATTTATGTGGCACTACTTGCACACACAGTGATGTACAGGATCTTTTAACGTGGTACAGACTACAGCATTTACCCCCATCATAGTCTCCTACAAACAGCAGTAGTTATCTGATAGTTTTCTTTCTCCTCCTCTTCTTAGTTTACCTACTACAATGCAGATAGTTGAACAACAGACTTCATTGAGCTGCACAATGACCACTTGCAATATGCTCTCATCTGACACAATTACCCAGCCATGCTCTCCTACATTTCAGCAACTTGGAATACATACGTCATTGACAGCTGGTAACGTAGTCCCACTTTCGGATGTAACAGCGCAGGCTTTGCAAAATTCACGAGATTACGATTAGTTTGTTTGTGGGACATTTTGAATATGGTGTAGTAATTACAATCACATAATATTTGTTTCCCATGTAAGCAATTACATATATTGCCATTTTCGATACATACATATATATGTACTACATAACACTGTAATGCAAACCCTTGCAAATACAACGTTCTATGCTACATATCTACATTATTTTATTGTATTTTGTTTTGATATTTCCCACTTACCTTAATGTAATCGTGCTGAGCGTATCTGTGATGGCTTGAATACTTCTGGAATTAACTTGGCAATCGCAACCTTGGATATTCTGAAGAAATATTGTAGCAACGCGTAGCTATTTCCTGTAGCTAGGTAGTGCAATGTTACCTCGAGCTTCATCCTAGTTGATATTGCTTCCCTCATAACTGTGTCCTGTCCCTGAACTTTGGCTGTTATAACTCCAATAACGTTTCAAAGTTTTTTGGTGTCATTCTTAATAAGCCCTTCGCATACTCTTTCTTATCCTCAACAGCTAGTTCCCGCAATAGCAGTCCAGATGCTCCACTTGTGTTCCTTCTACGTAACCGATACCCTTTTCTGCCTTCTCTGGTCTTCTAAAAATTCCTGTACCTCTTGTACACTTTTTCAAACATTTTATGAGAGCCCTATGACTATTATTGCGCATTGTAGCTGGTAGCCACTTCTTACCTCAACTACATAGAATTGTACACCATATATGCTCTTGTAGTCTTGAATTTTTTCAAAGCATTCTGTTATGTAATTTTAATGATTTTTACACCAATGTGAAAGAAAAAACCTGTCATGACCGTACTGAATGTAGTACTAATGGTGTAAGAATTCCACTTTTTGATAGTTGTGTTGCCATTCTTTTTGTAGGTAATCATGACTGTTTCCATGGAAAAGGTACAAAGTATTTTTCTGAAGAAATTTGTACACTTGATAGCCTTCAGAACTGTTAAAAACTATAATTTATATGTGAGAGACTTACTGCACAATTTACACAGACAACTGACTGTGTTTTTGCAGAAATCAATTGCAGCAGTGGAAAAAAAAACACATTTTTGAAATGTAAAATGGTGTGAAAAGATTGCCAACCCAACTATCAGAAGGTTGAATTCTTTCATGATAAGACTGACTATATGTTTTGAAACAACCATCAAATGGACATAAGCTACAGTTTTTTGTTTTCCAGGTGTGTGAGGGAAGTGGTGCGCTACATAGATGTGTGGTACAAGAAAGCGAAGGACTTGCCACATGTTGTGAAGGATGAGATCCTGCAGAGAGTGATTCTGCGCGACAAAATAAACTCTGAGAACTTGCAGTATCTAGTGCACCCACGGGTGAAGAAGCTCGACCTGTGTGGCTGTATAACAAATGAAATGTTGGCAACTGTGAAGTTGTGTCCTCAGCTGGAGGACCTGTGCCTGGGTAAGAGTGGTGCATCACCCTCTCCTCACCTCGACTCCTTCGGTGAGAATAATAATGGTGTGTTGTGTGTACTGGTCTTTTACTTTCATGGTGGTTTCTATATAGACACGTGGCTGCCAGCCGCAGGTTCACTGGAGTGTTTTTTCTTCATCTGTGTACAGGTTACGCTGGGGACACAAGAAATTTCTATGTGTTGACTTCAAAATATTTATAAAACTAAAGGTCTCAGTCTGGTTCAAGCATCACAGCATGTCATTGGGGTGCTCATGTCTCTTTTTGAAATATGTTTCATGTTCCTACATGTTGAACTATTATATAAGTGTATTAATGTACTGAAGTACTTACTTATTTAACCCTGGCACCCATAAAAATGGTGCCCATTTGTATTTGACCCAGTCCATACTGCATGCATGGTTGTACATATTTGTCATTGTCATTAATGCTCACAAAGTGCATATTTAATTACTTGTATGTTATGTAACATGCTAGAATATTTTTTTTTGTGATGGAAAGTGAAATGAAATCCACCACGTGTTCCCGTCTTCTGCCAGGGTTACAGTGAGAATGAAGAGAAAGCTGGGGTGAAGGTTAGGCCTTCTGCTCAACTAGTGAGCCAAGCCTGTTTATCAGCACGAAGAATGAATACGGTTAGGTGAGATGAATGTGGAGAGGTAAAGGAATGAGAGGCGAGAGGAAACTGGAGTTCCCTGAGAAAATCCACTGGCCAGTGACAATGTCCGCCTCGTTCCTCTCATGCGATAAATCTGGGACAGAACCTGCTGGTTGGGTGGTGAGAGGTCTGACCTCAGTCTTGCACTGCAACTTTTGTGATTGAATTGTATTAAAATATTGTATTGCATTAAATTTGATACAGTATTCAACTTTTTAGATTTAAATTGTTATACCACAGATCAAAGGACACCAAACCTACAATGCCCTGGTGGTTTATTTAGTGCCAGGGATAATAATAAACCACTCATCAGTGCAACTGTTCGTAGACGAGAGCCTGTTTACTTTACTGTCAATAATGTCCTTCAGGTATCCAGCTGAGTATCTAATTAAATAATAAGTCTTTCAGTATAATTTCAAGTCCCTCGCCACTAGACTTATAAACATACTCATTGTGTGGAGTTCGTGCAGTTGACACAGTCTGCTGAAGTTTCTCTGTCTGTAATTGTGCTTGAAGATGGGAACAGATCTCAGTTCACGAAATGTTGTATCTGTTGTCGAAGATAACCTGATATTTTTGGTCTGCGTTTTTTTTGTTGTGTCGTATTATCTGCGTTCACATCCATTAGTGTGTTGTTGTTGTCCTAGTCCATTTTTGTTGCCAATTTTCATACACTTTATTTTGTTGTTTTATCTAAGTGTTATTTTGTTTTTTGTGCTGTCCTTCTTGATTAAATGAAGATATTTTGTTCTAGAATTGATTTTTACTGTTGTATTTTTTTGGCCTTTGTGTCGTCTTTCTGTGTAGAACTATATTATTTTACCGAATTCTATGTAGGCCTACATAATATGTCTGTTGACAACAACTGATGCCATTTTTTTTTTTTTTTATTTTGGTTTTAGTGCGGGGTTTTCCTGCAACTGTACAATATTCGCTCGCAGTAGTGCATGCCTAACAAACGGTTCAGTTTACAGACTACGAAGCCTACAAATTCATGTTTATTGAACAAGTGCTTTACAATTCGGGTAGTGTGGTGTAGTGCATTGTCATGTTTGCCAGCAGGGAACATATTTGACATGAATGGATGACTTGGTCAAAGAAAAGATTATTGTTGATAGTAATAAAGTAGGAAATGACAGTAGTTTAGGAATAATGGATGTTTGTAAAGTAAATAAAACAGCAATAGATATAATTTCCAGTTTCAACTGTTTTTTAAGCAGTGGTTGGGAAAATACACAAAGTTATTAATTTACTCGTATTGTAGTATATGGCATGGCTGTAGGTAACGAGATGCTTTACAGGTCAGCTACTTGAACTTGCGCCTGAATCATATTTTCAGAATATTCATACTGCATTCAATTTTTGCTTACAAGAGGTAAGTTACGATTAATTTTTTGAATTTTTATATTGGTTGCATTGCAGCATGTCCACTCTGGTTTAGTTTATTTGTTACTGTCATTGTCTCTTCTAGCAAGGACTTGTACCTGCTAGTAAATGATGGGTGCAAAACTGATGTATGACCTCCTTATGGTCCAATTCACTAGAACTGTTTCTCTTTGTGGTTGCATCTCTGACCATGCTTAGGAACGTAGTCACGTCTGTACCAGCATAGTGTCCTGAATTAGTCTGAAAGTGAGCCTGAGATGTCAAGCACACCAGTTCATAGCATAGGAGCGCTGAGCTATGTCAGAGCTATTTACATAAGGCTTGCACTACCTACTTGTTTTAAGTGTGTTGCCCTCTCTATGGCATAGTAGTTAATCTTGAAGTAATGAAACACACGGGTGCTGATACCTACTCATAATTTTTAAGATGCTGGCATAAAAGTAATGTGCTTAAGTTAATTTTCAATTCCTCATAAACAAGTAAGTTTAAGTATACCAGTTCATGTTGTTGTAGTGCAATGGTAACCTGATGTAACACAGTGCATATTGTAGTTTTGTAACACAGTACATATTGTTGTTTTGGCAGATCTTGCGAGCACATTCACGACATTGCACAAGCTGAGAAGTTTGGCGTTGGCGAGACTGCAGGCAGTGACAGATGATGTAGTCTTGTCTGTCTCCTCCAACTGTCCCCTTCTCTCGTTGCTGAACCTGGCCAGTTGCAGAGGGATCAGTGATGCTTCACTGGATGCCATCGCAAACCTCAAGCATATAAATACTTTGAATATCTCCTTCACTGAGGTAATTGTGTCCAACAGTTCAGTGTATACAGTACAGTAGTTTAATATGCAGTATTGTTCTTTCAGAAGTAGCTGTTCACTGCTAACTGGCATTCTACAGTAGCTGTGCAGTGTAACAATCATGATCTAGGTGCTAAGTCTTGCTGTGTGACCTTTCAAACACACTAGAATCTTTGTTCTACAATTTTCTAGTGACGTTTAATTTCATTATAGTGACCTCGGTAATAGTGAGAACTCGGTCATAACGAGGTACATTTTTAGGTATCTCTAAAAAAAATTGGAAACATTTTCCATGAGAATATTGAATTTGTCAGAAGGCATGTGTACGGTGTCATTGTGTAAAGTAGGCTTGCGGTCTGTTTTGTGACCGTACGAAGCACACTTTTGTTCCCTGAGGTAGCTACACTACCCTCAGCTGATCTTCCTCTCCCTCTTTCCCTGTACCGTTAATTCTTTGACCGCTGGGATGTCTCCGACACAATATTCTGGTTTGAAAACTCAACCCCATACCCATTCTAAGCAAGGACATTTTTCTCAAAATAAAATAGTGCCCTTTTACATGCGACAAAGTTTTGTAGTTCTGTAGTTATACGCAGTCATGCTTTCAAAATCAGTTTGTATTTTCTGCTTTGGCTTATTGATAACAACTTTAGATTACGGTTTGTGGTTACAATTCTTTATTACGACTTTGGATTACATCTATTATTAACGACCTGCGAAGCATGTTAAAATTTGGTTTTTGACGTTATTTGTTTTGAAATGAGCTGCGCGAGAAGACTTAGAATATCGCTACCATGTACGAGATCATATACAATATAGAAGAAGAACAGGGGCGGCAGATGCTTCTACCACCCATCAACTACTTGGCATTCTACACGGAAATGTTTAGACAGGGAGACGAGGCTTGCGTTGTGAAAGCAAGATGCAGTACCCGAATCTCGCACAGACACAATTGTACAATACGAACTGCTGTGAATCTAGGGTGAGCAAACGGTCTCACGCCAAGGCACACAGTTTCTATCATCCATACCAAACAACCCACAAGGTAACGTAACTTCTCACACTGGGACTTGGTAATATAGTCGCTAACAAATACTAAAGTAAACTCACGATAATTCAATCAAAGAGGTGTTTATTAACAATAAATTATACTGCGTCATTAAATACAGCAAAGGCAATCCAAATTGCGTTGCATTGAATAAAGTTAGTTTAACAAAGCACCACACTAAAGATTGAATGGGGCGTCGATCGCCTCGCAGCTGAAACGGCACCATATTATGGAAACTAGATAGAAAACTTAATTGGATAAACTAAACGCGAAAGCTGAAGGGAAGGAAATAATCAAACAAAGGCTTACCAGAAAAAAGACAACTAGACACGGGTGCCGCATCGGTCACGAGTTGATCTGCAGTACATAGCTGGACAGCGGGCGGAGGCAGAGTGCTATGAGACAAGCAGCCATGGCACGACATAGCCGGCCGGAAGTAGGGTGGAAAGGGGAAGGGAAGGCACGAAGACGGCCGAGGCAGCCTGAAAATTTACGAACGTACGACGTCCATAAAGAAAGGGGGGATAACGAGTTCATTGGCGGGGCTCGTAGGCGCACAATTCAAGGTCTATTGGTCTTCTTCTTTACAGAAACAAATAATATCAGCATCATATAGTATCACCGAGTCCATGGAAAACAAAATGAGGGTGAGCTGGCGCAGCTCAACTCCCCCAGCCAAAATTATGCAACAGGACTCGCAGACCTCAGGCCAAGCCGGTTGCTACACACGTGTAACCAATCAGGCAAGTCCAAAATCACGTAGAACTGGTTCACGCCTTCGAGATGAAAGCACGTTGACGAGCCTCTGCGCCAGATCGAAGTCCTCCCTCTAATGTTCGTGATGAGTAAACACCGACTCGTGCCTCAGGGATGTGGGAAGAGAAGCGGTCCGGGCACATGTAACAATATCAAAATGATTAGCATCAAAATTACACAAGCACAACGCCCCTGATAATACTGCCAAAAGAAAAAGGAAATACAATATTATAACAGCACCGCGTAATGACTGCAACTATTAAATTCAATGAATACATAAAAATACACTTCACCGTATCATACAAAAATTAATAAAATTACCCTTAATACAATAAATTTTACAAAATATTTACACAAAGTTCTGTTTTACAATACACGTAACAGTAAATTCTCACACAGCAAACGACTATAAAACTAGTACAACATGATTCAATGAGTATAATGTGACGGTGCTTGCTCTACGTCACGTCTACGTTGCAGTGTTGTTATTATCTAGATGTCCCTGTTCGGGGACGCCAGAATGTGACGGGGCTGCTCTAGTACATCTATTCGACTGTCGTAAAATGTCTAGAAGATTATTTTTTTGAGGTTATGATGTCCCTATTCGGGGCGGCAGAATGTGATGGGTCCTTCTACGTCGCAACGTTGTTATTTAGATGTTGGAGGTTATGTGTTCCTCTTCCAGGCGGTCGAATGTAACGGGGCTGCTCCCTCTCTGTTTGACTGTCGTCTGTAGAATTATATATGTAGTTCCTTGGCACACTGCGGCACGTGTAACGGGTTTACGTGCTTTGGGTTATTGTTGTTATTGAGAGAGGTAGCTTGCAGGATGACGATACCAAAAGAAACACCCCTATTTGTTTTACGATTATTTATTTGCAGCTGCGTTTGTGATACAATATAAATAGGTGTACATTGTCAACAACCTAAATAACAAGATTAACCGGTGACATGCCCGGAGATAGTTCGCCCAAAACAACTACTCCCGAGTGTCTGCCCAAGACAATAGAGACACGCACGGTATTGCGGTTTACAAACTTAGTGCTCGTAATTTGCTTCACTCATGAAGATGGCTATACTATTCTATATGGTGCTATACCTTGGCACGCCTGGAGCTACTGAGTACAAGAGAGAACAGTAAAATTTTAAACCAGATGAAATTTAATCAGAGCGATTTCGCCCCCGAGGCTTGACTTCCCCGCGCCAGCGCTCCCGTACACGTCCTCCCTGTCCCGCCATGACA
>PNEQ01083646.1:0-21632 GCA_003012365.1 Medauroidea extradentata | reverse complement strand
TCATCTTTCCGCGACTGAGTCCAAGCTCCGACATATGACGACTCCTACTGACTGATTATAAACAAGAAAAACTTAGCCGGCCATCTCCCGGCGACCGGTCACGAGCTCCGATGTATCACGACTGACTGTCCTGGGCGAACACCCGGACTTACTCGGCCGAGCGGCGGAGGGATACATCAAGATCCAACTTGCCTAAAAAGCTGGTTTATTGACGTTTATAACCTAAAAATTGTATGTAACATAGATACGGATAAATTTACAAAGCATTTTATTCCAAACTACCAGCTAAATATTCATTAGTTTAATAATTGGGGATGTGCAGCGTCCTCAATCTGTCGCGGATCACCACCTTTTTAGTGTTGTTCCACACGACACTACCACCCACGTTGGTCGAGAAACGCCCTGCAGAGTCCCCGCATTCCAGCACGTCCCTGTTCGTGCCTCCAAGCGAGTGAACTCTGACCTGCCTGCCAGATAAATCCATCCAAAGCACAGGCTAGCTCAGAGCTTATTTGAAATTGTAAAAGCCAGCACTTCTCTGTACGTGCTTCCAAGCAAGAGAACTACGACTAGCCTGCCAAATAAATCCTATCCCAGGAGAAGCAAGCTAAGAGGCTACTTGACCTTTAAAAAAATTAAAACAGGGCAAAATATAATAAAAGTTTACTTGGAAAAGTTGTTTGAAATTAAATTAGCTTTACAATGAGTCCAAACACGACATACATCCGATAAAATTGACACGTAAAATAATATGCTTTTCTCTTGCTTTAAAGTTAAATTTAAAATTAAAAAGAAAATTTTAATGTAAATTTCTCTACTCGCATCCCCAATTAATAGGTTGGATCCCGCCGTATACACCCTTATACCTGGTTAAGTTGGCCTACTTTATTTGTTATAAACAGAAAAAAAAAAACACATTTTACGACAAAAAAAAAATTGAAATTACTGTATGATAAGAGGCCAAGTAAGTGCTACGTGTCAGTGCACGTCACAATAAGGTACAATGTAGATATTATGAATATAATCATAAATAATTAACACAAGAATAAATATATAAAAATCTCTTAAAATACTCAATCAGTTCGTACCAAGGTGCACCTTATACAATAAGCGTAACAATAAATAGAACATATCCTCCGGAGGATCACAAACTAACACCACAAAAAACAAATGACCGGTCGTAGCGAACAAACACAACACTACCACAAACTAACACCAATTACGACACGTAACATTACTCACACAAGAACACAAACTACACTCCACCTTACTACCCGAACAAATGAGGAGACTTACACCCAGAATAACTACAAGGAAAAACGGAGTTAGGGGGACGGGCCCTGCCCTCCGCGGCCGATAATCTCTTCTGTGTGATGACGCCAAAAGATTGATGTGATGCCTCCTGCATCTCAGTTACCCTGAAATACAACATCTTGCAAGGAATTAATCTTCCGGGCTATCCACTGCGTGTTTCAAATGACTAACATGTGCTTTATGAACAATATGCCCAGTGTTCGGATCCGCCAAAAGCACTGTATTAGGTCCAAGCAATTTAATTACATCAAAGGGTCCAAACAAAACGGGTGAGGAGTTTACTGCCACGATCGTCAGGACGGGAAGGAAGGCAGGATTTACAGTAGACTGACTGACCGACCTGATAATCTGATGGAACACTGCCAGCATTATATCGCGCCCACGTTCGTCATACAGACGAGCCAACACATCAGCAGCTAGTCACTCTCTAGCGGCACCCGACATAGGAACTGCAGGTGACAGTACACCCCAAACATTCAACAATGGATGCAGAACAACTCGCCCCAAAACAGTGCGAGCCGGACTATGTTGTGCCACTCCAGATACTGCACTATTAAAGCCTAAATTAATTAGTTTCTGGTCCTGATCCCAATATGTCTGCTGGAAGTGATAAAAAGCAGTCAACATACATTTCAAGTTCCGGTTCAACCGATCCACTCTATTTCCACAAGGGAAATCCGGACTGGAGAGGTATATCGTGACATGCCCCAGAGAAAGCACGTGTCACGGAACTGGACTGACACAAAATATGACGCGTTGTCCGTAACTAGATTGATCGGAGGTCCAAATACTGACCACATCCGGTCAGACAACACCCTCGTGATACCTCTGCTCTTCAAAGACCTTAACGTTATCAAGATGACAAAACTGGAGAAAACATCCAACAATATCAGAGTTAGATCTACCAAAGGGCCAAACACGATGCAGTATCTCCCATCTGTAAGAAACCGAATCCACAGTGTACAGTCCAACTCTAGAATTTTGTGCCGGTTTAGCACGCAAGCACAAGTCACATCGCTGGACGTATTGGCGCACATCTTCATTCACAGTAGGCCAATAGAAACGTCCACACAGTTTTTTAAGGGTACCTTGGCATCCCAAATGACCACCAAAGGGAGAGTAGTGATAGAGAGTAATTCAGCTCTACAACGTTCAGGAACCGTCAGACGTTTGACACTCCCTCGGCGTCCCACGTACTGTATTTTTCCGCATGTAATGCAACCTCGCATATAGTGCGAATGGCAATTTTGAACTACTCAAATTGGAAAATAAAATTGCATGGCAGTATAATGTGATACAGTGAATGCTGTGCGCCGAGGCTCGGGCCGTGCGGGTAGGTAGTGTTGCAGCCGGCGGCACGAAAGAAGATCTAGAGCAGAGCATGTGAGCAAACGCTTGGGAAAGGGTGGCGGAAAGCAGCGGAGGGAGAGAATGATGCAGACCAGTAACGGTAAACAAGAGGGTGGGAAGTGAGTCTAGAGAAGGAGGGGGCGGTTGGAATGCAGACACTGTGACGTCAGTGTTGCCACCGTTGCCAGACCTACGCTACGCTAGTAGCCCACGTCTGCTTGTCTAGCGTCAGGACTGGCTTTGCATGTATTGCACCTACGTTATGTCAACATGGTTATAATAGAAGCACCACTGGAACGATTTTAACAAAATTTTATATACGTTCACGCTATTGCTACCTCTGAACAAAAAAACAATAAAATTTCAAAATAATATTATTTTTCAAAAAACTGAAAGTTAAATTTTTATTTTTTTTTCAAAAACATACATTTTTTGGGGTACTATATTCTCAGCGACGTAATGTCAATGTCTTATAAACACATTAAAAAAGCTTCACATTTATACCTTAACGTATACGGTAACATTCGTGGACGAATGACGATGCCGTGTTGATTACACATATTAAAACAATGGCACAGTATACGCACTTCGAAACATCACCTATCGTGACGTATTTTCATACAAGGAAAAAAATTTGTGTGAACAAAAGAAAATAATTCTCATCTGAATGCTAAGTTATATAAATAACGCTATCTTGCAAACATAACATGGCTGCGTTGGGCGTTGGCCTCTAGCATGGACTGCTACCACCAGGAGACAAAGGTGGCACAATTTTCTTTGTGTGTACATGCGTCAATATAGAGTCGACTCAGCGCAAAGTATCGATCTCCGCGTATCGCTGTGACGCATCGCCACTGCATCCTGAATAATATCCATACTAAAGCTCGCCTCCCTTTCTAAGTTGACTTGTGTTGTATTTGTAAGTTAGGCCGAAAACGTAACCACGTGTTGCCGCTTTCTGAATATGTAGCTACTATTACGCTGTTTGCACTTGTTACGAATCAAATACTATTTTTATTGTAATAATTTGTGTGTGTAAAGAAAGACTCGCGTACCTGAAAAACATTTCACGTAATATTTATTGTTTACAGTCACGACCATGATGCCAAAAACTACGTGCACGGACTCTGGTGAGATAAGATAAATTATGCACGAGATAAATATTTGATGTAAATAATATTATTTAAAGTGTCTAATATGTATGATTGTTATTTTAAATGAGTTTAAACGGCAACACATAATAATATTTTAATAGTTAGTATGTTGTATTTATGAGGCGAGCAAAATTCTGTTTTCTAGTATTGGTAACCCTGCAGAGCAGACAGCTCCAGCGGCCATTTTGAACCCACCAGCCTAACGGGACTTCCACCCCCTCAGACGGGTATATAAGGCGCCGCTCGCCATCCAGAAAACAAAGTTTCCTAGGGCTCGGCTCCTACCGAGTTCTCTAGGCACTCTCCCCTTACCTTACGGGTTGTGGCGGGAAACTGCCACCTAAGCCCTCCTACCCTCTTACACTCAACTAACTACCTATCCGGGGTTGTGGCGGGAAACTGTCACCTAAGCCCTCGCTCCTTCCTTACGGGTTGTGGCGGGAAACTGCCACCTAAGCCCTCCTACTCAAACCTGCTCTACCTCCCGAGTGTCTAGAAACGACGTAGTGAGTCGGTCACTGCACGCGGAGCTTTGGGAACGCACCCACTTGCATAGCTCTATCGGCCGCCATGAGGCGCGCCAGCGGTATCCGCCGGAAAGCGGAAGTCAGTAATCGGAGGCTCCCGCGAAGCAGTCAATCCACGTGGCAGAGTGCCAGTGATAAGTCAGTAGTGTAATATTTCAGTGGCAAAGTTGTGAGAGACGTGTTAAATCAGTAGTATAATATTTCAGTAGCAAAGTGTGAGAGAAGTATAAGTCCGTTGTAACTTCTGTAAAAGTGTGTACAAAGATTTGAGATCAGGAAGAGTTGTAAAGTGTTTTGTGAACTTGTGTACTTTGAACGAGTCAACAATATAACCAGTGAAATGCAACTTATTCTTTTATTTTCTAAATTAAATGTCTGAATTGGAGACCCACTCATCTCAGGAGGAGATACTGAGCCCGCGACAGCAAGCCGCTAAGGCGCGACAACAGTTAGTAGTCGCTAAGAAGGACACATATCCTGCCGGTCTAATTCCGGAGCTTCAGAAGCTACCAGGCCCCGAGCCTACCCTACCTGAACTCAGCGCTCAATATAAATAGCTTTCGGCCCCTCAGGCCCGAACCCGCAAACAAGTGCGGTTTTAGCAAAATTCTTAGAGAGATCCAGCGCCAACAGATCCCGTTACTGAGTCCTATCAAGACTCCCCCTAGGCCTGCTCTCTTGCACCAGCGGATCCAGGAGATCATCACAGAGGCAGGCCGAATGCCCAAGCGGGCCACACCCATATCTGACGATAAGAAAAGGCTGCTCAGAAAGCTATTTTAATAAGGTGAGTGGACATCGACCTTACCCATATAAAGAATTCTGAAACCCCCTTCCTCTGCTCGCACAAAAGCCTCCAGCGTAGGCCCTACACAAGGGACACCACTCTTCCTGGACACACTAATCTTTTCTTCAATCCACAGGAGGAGTCTCTTAAGCTGTCTCCCTACAGCTAACAAAATCAACGGTGCCTCGCCTGTGGACCACCCTCACCCATATAGCCTTGAGGAAGCGGGGCAGCTGTGATGCCTTCTCCGTCAGGATTATCGTTTCCGAGTTTCGTGGCAAGAGCACACCACCAGATGTACGGGACGCCGCGTACAATCAATTCTTTCTCGCAACTCTTGATGTTCACTTCCGAGCACACGAGTTGTTTACGTGGCGCATTCCGCATACGTACTGCCGTTTTTCTGTCATAACGTATGCAACTGTGAAAATGCTCTCGTATTAAACAAATTAATTAACGTTGTATTAATACAGAAATTAACGGTGCACAAAAATACTGTCGTTATGGCTGTATTTTTGTCTTAACGTGGTTCCGCTGTACTCCCCTCCCAGCCATGACACTGCGTCTCGCAAAAACTGCATATAGGCAGACCCCGAGGTTACATATCCATTTTTATGCACCAATAGAATGCGACCCCGCATATGTTGCGAATAGTGATTTGGGATCACTGAAATCTGCAAAAAATTATCGCATTATATGTGAAAAAACACGATAGTACAGGAGCCCATCTTTGACAACATAAGGAACTTGATCTCCGCGTTGGATCGCGGCGACCAGATCACAACAGACCGGATTATTTGTCTGAGCTTCTTGAAGTCTCTCATAAAAACTCTGGCCGGTAGTAAAGGCAGCGCTTAAGGTGCCGTAGGATGTAGAACTAGAAGGCTCGACAATGCGCGACAACGCATCGGCAGCGGCATTTATCTGACCCTGGTACATGTTGGATAACAAAGTGGAATCGCGCCAGGCGATAAGCCCATTGACGTAGTTTACCATAATTGTTTGAATGTCGCAACAACCATGAAATTGCTTCGTTGTCGGTACATAGATAGAATTTTACTCAGCTCAGGAAGGAGTCATATTTGGCCGTCCCCCAGACGCACGCCAAGGCCTCCTTTTCAAACGAACTCAACCGTCGTTCACCATCGGACAACTTACGGCTGGCAAAACCTACCAGACACAATGTGCCATCCCGCCACTGGCTCAGCGCTGCACCGAGCACTACACTAGAAGCATCTACGTGAAGTACAAATCTAAGATCAAAATCAGCCATATACAAAGACAGAGCATTAGCGAAGGCTGTCTTCAGCTTAACATAACTGAGCTCCTGTTCTTCACCCCACTCGAAGACTACGTTTTTACTCCTTAGAGAATTTAACGGTGCAGCAAGCTCCGAAAAATTAGGAATAAAGCGGGAGTAATATCCCAACAGACCCAGAAAACGCGAGATGCCTCGAACACTCTTCGGGCGTGGGAACTCAACAACAGGTTGGACTCACTCAGGGTCCATAATTAAGCGCCCTTCAGACACAATATACCCCAAGAAATTCTCTGACGATGCAGCCCGTTTGATCTTTCCAGGGTTGACGGTAAGGCCGGCAGAGCGCAACCGACCCAAAACCAGGCGCAGATGCCCCAAGTGCTTGAAACTACTGCTGTACACAATGATATTGTCTATGTAGTTGTAGACACATTTGAACTTAAGGTCAGACAGCACGTGGTCTGGAACACGTGACAAAGCCTGCATCCCAAGCTTAGCACCCATGGGAATGCAATTAAATTCAAAATACGCCCAAGGCGTTCGAAGGGCTGTGTACTTCCGACAATCAGGATGCAGAAGACACTGGTGGAAACTAGCATTAAGATCTATCACGGAATACACACTAGACTTCCCGAGGGGCTGAAGAGCGGCATCCACAGTAGGAGCGGGAAAATGGTCTAGAAAAATCTTATCATTGACCTTTGACATATCGGTAACCAACCAATGTCTGCCGTCTTTGTCACCAAAAAAGCGGGACTAGCGTAATTCGAAGTCGAGGGCAAAATTACCCCTTCACTAAGCAATTAGTTCACAATTTGGCGCATGATGGCCAACTTAGGAGGATTATAAGAATAAAATGGTACTCTAACCGCCACATCATCGGTTACAGCAAATTTGCAGGGCAAGACATCACACCTACCGATGCGTGTAGTAACATTAGAAAATTCACTCAAAAAATTCTCCAAGGCTTTATCCCGAGAGGGACTTGGCACGGCAACTCATCCGAACGGGGCAAAGGTAGACGTCTTAAACTTATGTAACGGGGGGCAATTTTAAACACAAGACATTCACCATGCACATCAACCACTGCACGAGTGTGGTGCAAGAAATCTACACCCAATACAATATCAGCAACCAGATTTTGAACGATCCAAAAACGTTACGTCCAAGAAAATCTTTTGATCTTGAAGTGCATCAAGATAGATTGGGTGCACTTAACAACATGCCCGCTTGCCACACGCAGCTCTAGTGTGGAAGAGTCATCAATCCTAGTACTTAAACGTGGATCACGTGCCAACAGGAATTCCCAGAACTGTTCACGCACGAAACGATGTGAGGCTCCAGTATCTATTAAAGCGGCACAAAAAATGCCGTACAGTGACACTGATACAAAACAATTGATGCACGTCACCTGAGAAGCCAAACACTGTGTGTTCTTAACGCGCAAAGGGGCGGCGTACTTCAGTTTCCCTGACACTGAAATCGTAAGTGCCCCTGTCTACCACAGCGAAAACATGCCCTTAAGCCACGTTCCACTTCCGGGAGCATGCAATTCTGGGCTTTATGTCCGTGTGAACAACAATTAGTGCAACGCAACATCTTACCCTCAGTACCCGTTGAGTTGTTTACGGGTGCTGAAGCTACCTGCCTCACAACGCTGGCTTGACCACGCCCCATCTGACTCGGCCACGTGTCGCTGAATGACGCCTAACATTAGGCGCGACAACGCGATGACTCGCAACGGTCTGTACAACAGCTCCAAAGGTCGACACATCTGGATTTACTGGCCCAACGGGAACATTACGGTAGTAATCTGCCTCTAAGGACAGTTGCCTATCCACCTCCAAAGCCAGCTGACACAACTCATCAACAGTGACAGGCGTAGCAAGCACAAATCGGTGCGCACAAACACTAGGCAACCAATGATCCATTATACCCAGGATCAACTTAGACTCAGGCCGTTTCAAGTTGATTGCACGAGCACAATTTAGGACGCTACAGACGTATGCTGTGACTAATTCATCCGGTCGCTGATACCTGTCAATGTATCGCTTCTTAACAGCCGACCACACAGACTTGGCACCAGTACATTCTAACAGCTGTAATTTGAATGCTTCATAACTGGCAACAGTTCGCACAATATGTGCCAACATCGTGCTTGCCTGCTCCTCTACCCTAGCCGACAAACAAGTGAAAGAGACTCTCTTGATTGTCACACTGCAATCCATGATACACACCGTCTACAGCCAACAAAAAACAAACGACGAAATTAGGGTCTACTGCTGTCAAGGCGGTATTGACTTAAGCCTCTCCATAAGCATGGTCTGCTGCGCTGAAACAGGACCGTCAGTGGCAACATCTAAGCCTCCCAAATTAACATTATTAATGGAGCGTAAAGAATTAATGTATGCCCTAGCGTGAATACGTAACGCTGTGACATCCTCACTCCGTTCAAATGCAACTCCGGCACTTGACAGATAATTACATAGCTCCAGATAACTGTACTGCAACACAAAATCTGGAACATTCGTCGTGACGTAGGTTAATAATATGTAGCAGAAAACAGTTAACCTCATCCGCACGTGGCAATTCAAAAAATCCAAACCTATCAGACTATTTACCACAAAATGTCCCGTGTACGTCACCTTTGGATCAAAGATTAAACTGAACGCAACTTGCCTTGGCACACAGCCGTAGCAGAGTCGTGCAGAAAATTGTGCCCGAATCTCACACAGACACAATTGTATAATACGAACAGCTGTGAATCTAGGGTGAGCAAATGGTCTCATGCTAAGGCACACACTTTCTATCACCCATACCAAACAACCCACAAGGTAACGTAACTGCTCACACTGGGACTTGGTAATATAGTCGCTAACAAATACTAAAGTAAACTCATGAAAATTCAATCAAAGGGGTGTTTATTAACAATAAATTATACGGCGTCATTAAACACAGCAAAGGCAATCCAAATTGCATAGCATTGAACAAATATAGTATCACCAAGTCCAATGAAAACAAAATGAGGGTGAGCTGGCCCAGCTCAACTCATAATTTTTAACAGTAAATTCGGGTGATAAATATGGACTTTTCTAGACTTGACAACGGCAGAAAATCGTGTTGTAGAAGTAAAGGAAGCACATTTCTTACGCAGACAGTTTGTCTTACCATTTATGGCAGCTGTGTTTTATGACAGCAATTATGGAATTATGATAGTGTAAAAGGACGTGATGTGTAGAGTGTGACATGAATAAATTATTTTACGGGCCAATCAACGTCATTTGTGTTGTGTTGACGCCATAAAAACCTTAGTGCTGATAGGCAGTTATATTTTGATATTCGCATTGCGGCATTCACGTCTTGTCCATTCACTATTGTGATTCCAGCATAAAAGACGATGCAGTGCGGATTTGTATATGATGATTATTATGTGTAAACAAAGCTAAAAGACTGTAAAGTAATGAATATGTGCATGCTTGTTAATTTCTTTAAATAGATTATCCTTAAAGAGTCCAAACTGCCCCACTTGTGCTTAAAAAAAAATCATTCAGTGATTGTTTTCTTTCTGACATCTGACGTGAAGTTAGCATTTATTTTGTCTAGAGTTTACTACACTAGTTCAGCAGCGTGAAAAGAACCTGCCCTTAAAATGGTACTACAGTATTAGATGTACGGCAATAATAGATAAAAACGACTTTGTACACAATGGTACTTTGTAGAGCATGAAATTGATCTGCTAGATCCAGTGAAAACCATTGTGTATCAGTGGCCATGCGAATTTAAGTTCCAGCTCGGCAGGAATGACATGGTGTTGCAGAAGGAGGGATGAAATCACAGCCAGGCGAGGAGATAGGGAGAGGTGGGATAGTAGTCAGAATGCAGACAAGGTGACGTCATGCATAGGATGATGCCAGCTAGTGACCGTTGCCTGAATGCTGTACTCACGTAGTTCGCTTGTGTGCATGCAGGATGATACATACAACTAAGGCCTCTTTTATGCATGCATTCACATCACTGCAGCATTTTCAAACTGCACTGTGTCAGTGAGATATTTTATTCACAGGGGAGCATATGTACAAACACTGCGTTTTGTAAACTGAGATGCTTATAGTTAAGCTGCACAGCATTTTTTGTGTGAACGCATTAATAACACAGGCTTAAAGTGTTGTGGGCCACACCCAAGTCACATGTGAAAATATCTGTTACTGTACTTGGTTTGAGATATTCGCGTGATGCAGCAGCGGCAACCCACAAGATGGTGCAGCAGTCACTATTAACATACTTCACTTCCTAGGTATCATGGAAAAGAGCACATGCCAACCTGTTTAAATAAACCATAATTTAGGACCCCTAAAAATGGTGACTCGCCAAATTTGGCGCGATTTTAAGTTTTCCGAGAATTTCAGCATAATTTAGTTAAAAGTGATTTTTCATGCAAATTCAGATGCCTTGGCGGATGTTTTGTCGCAACTCAATTGAGGCACAACGTCAAAATGTGTGTATTTTTATTTAGGTATTTCTTGATTTGTTTATTATTGTTTCGCTGTAATTATATTAGTCCATGCACACTGTATTCATATATTTTAACCTTTTTCAATGGTATTTAAAGGGTTCAAATAATGGATAGACTAAAAAATGTTTATTTCACAAAATTCACCACGTAAAAAACAAATGTTTACATTTTATGGATGGCGGCCGTAGATACATTTGCGTAGATGTATTCATTCCTCAACATATGTTGTAGTTAAAGTGTATCAACTCGCGCACAGCCATGGTTAAGGTTAATTCTACTACAGGTTAGAAAGAAAATAAGTTTACTTATGGGAGAGCTTGGCGCAGGAAATATTTCTACTACAGGTTTCTCTTCAATCACTAATATACCAGATAAATACAACACCATAGTAAAATGAAATTTTAAATAAACTTTGAAATGATAGAAGCCATTAAATTTAATTTTAAAGGGAAAAGAAACCAATTTCCCGTTTGAAATTATCATCTTAATGCAACTTAAAATTCAGGAAAGTTCTGTGATTGATCAGTTTGGTGCACTACCTATACCAGCGCTCAAGCTGCTGAAATTTTCCCTGTGACAAACTTATAACATTGATCTTTCTAACCTGTAGTAGAATTAACCTTAGCCATGGTCACGCGGTACTGCAATCTCGATATGTCAACAAGATGGCGGCCTAGCAACAGTAGCGGCAGTAAATGTTCGAAGTCTACCGAGTTGCAATCCATTTCACTATGACGTAACTCAAGTTTGTTTACATTTTTAATGTTTTGTTTCGTCATTTTCTGGAATATTGCGTTTATAATTTTGATTTTTCATAACGGAAATAAACGAAAAACATCGCCGGACAGATCCTTGTGTAAACAGTGATTTCGTGAAGTTTCCCTGTGTCGCAAGGAGTAGGAACACAAATTTAAATGGCTAAAACATGGTGAAACACAATTTTAACTATTCCATCGGTGAATAAATACCGAACAGTTGGTCTGTTTGGTTAGCTACGCTAAACTAATTTTCTTCATTGAGCCATATATTTTTTGTAATAAAACATTTTAATTTCTACATGTACTGAAAGAGGCTGAATAAACTGGAGGAAATTTTTAAAACTCCAAAACTTTAGAAAAACTCAGGATAAATAGTTTCAACAAAAATGAAGATATTTATATACAGTAGTCTGGCAATGAAAATTAATAAATAATTTTAATTTTCCAGGCATACACAATAAAATTTTTACCACTTATAGTTTTTTTCACTGCTTTAAAATTTTTAACACACAATTTTTGAACCGCTTTTAACATTTTTAAACACAGAAATTGGCAATTTTTATTCACCGGTTTTATGGGCCTTAATAATTTAATTAATATTACAAGTTATTTATGTTGCAACACATTTTTAATGTAATTTTTGAGGGCTTTTTTTTTTGTTTTGGGGTCGAAATTGGCCTAATTCTGTTATAGCAAGAAAACCTGCGTTATGCGAACCGAACTCGGAACCGTAACGCCTCGTTAAATGGGACTCTATTGGACATAAAAAATGGGTTTAAATAAAAAAAAAAAGTAAATGCAATGAAAAAAATTAAACTTAATGACATCTAAGTTGTAAAAGTTTAATGTAAGGTTAAAAAGGATTATAAAATTGATCACATAACTGTTTAGAAAACTTGAAATTACTTATAACATCAATCAACACTCTGGATGCTTAATAGTAAATCTTAACTGCAGTATCTCTCATTATTAAGTACGTAATTTAAAGTATTTTACATTATAAAGAATGGCAATTCAAACCCATAAGGGAGTTTTCCACTTAACTACAGTCAACTCCTGATTTAACGACCCTTCACGGTTCCTGGGAATATGGTCGTTATTTTGGAGGGGTCGTCATTAGAATTTTTACAAATTTTCGATCCTTCACTTCTAAAATGTCGACATTTACCGTTTTGTATCATTGAATCGACGTTCACTCGTCTTTGGCGCAAAAATTACGTTTTTTTTTTATAAAATTATACACATTTATTTTGAAAGGAAAACACGTTATTTTTTAAAGTCTGCCATTGAAGTGAATCTATGACCTTTGTTTACTTCAATATAAATCATAAACGTTGCCGATAACGTAATATTCTTGCGCCTGCAATGTCCATTTTGGGATGTCATTTTCAAGAATACTGTGATAAAGTTTATTGAAATACAGTAGTAATATTTTTCAGTAGAGTAAAGTATTTTGAATAAATAGATACACTGGCAGTGGATGTATGATCTTTCTTTGGCTCAAAGCTAAGCAAAAATGTCGCCGGCAATATAGATTCTTGCAGCCGCAACGACCGTTTTTGGAAGTTATTTGCACGAAAGCCGCAATAAAGTTTTTTGAAATAGTAATATTTTTCAGCAGAGTGAAGTATTTTGAGTATATAGATACATTGGAAACGGATATAGTATATAGATACATTGGAAACGGATATATGACCTTTCTTTGGCACAAAATTAAGCAAAAACGTCCCCGGCAATATAGATTCTTGCGCCTGCAGCGATATATTTGCAAGAAAACTGCAGTAAAGTTTATTGAAGTAGTAATATTTTTCAATAGAATGACGGGTTTTGAATAAATGATACTCGGAACTTGCATATACGACCTTTCTGTAGCTCAGCATCAAGCATGATTTCATGATAATGAAACATGAATATGGTCGGCAACGTAAATTAAGTGCCAGCAATGTCAGCGTTTCGAAACTATTTACAATGTTCTATCAAAATGTTGTAGATTTAAATAGTAATTTATTTCAATAGGCACATACATACATACATACATACATACATACATACCTACATACATACATACATACATACATACATACATACATTCTGAATGAATGTACATCATGGTTGACATCTAAAACTTTTCTGCGACATATAAGCCCGAAACTTTACCGGCAACGGTAATTCTAGTTGGCGCAACATATGTTTTGAGTAAGTTGTTTGGGTCCTGGGACCTTGTCTTGGCAGTGAGAGACCACACACACACGTGTACGATAATTTGTGTGCAAGGACCTATCTGGAAACTGGTTAGTTCAAAAACAACATACACGACATGTCAAACTTATGTCACTAGTACCACTTTTGACCACTATCTAGTCAAAACTCCTGACGCTCGCTTGCTAAGTAGATGGGACTTGATGATAACTCTACTCCTTTTGTTTTGCAGTTCTTTCACTTCTCTAGCTTGGCCGGCCATGTGAAAATAATTTGCTTGTATAATGAATCTACTCTGTACACGAGTTTTTTTACACACTTTACCAATGTGCAAAGAGAGGGATTTAATACTCAGTTTCCATTTGCTCACCAACAGTACATAATTACAAACATCAAGTTGTTGATCATTGTTAATAAGCTTGGGTAACATGACGCGACGCCGTCACGTCTACTTGTAAATTACGTTAACGCTCGCCTCTGATTTTTAACACTTTACTATTTAGCCCCAAGGGCAGTAGTATTCGCCCGCGCCTTTGCCGATCGCCGTATTGCCGTTTATTTTTACATAAGGATAATATGTTAGCTTGTAAGATTATGAAGTCGAAACTTTATTCGTAAAACAATATTTACTTACGTCCAAGTGATTATCCAATGTGTATTTTTCATGTATAACTGCATTTGCAATATTTGTTAACCTTTACCAGTGTTTGTTTACAAAATACGGCCGAACGCCTACCAGTAGTGCCAATCCCGTGCATAGACTCTCTAAAGTGCACTAAAACGACGATCGTGGGAAATATGCACGTAAATAAAAATTGTACTTGTTTGTTATTGCTTAAAATGTGTTGTATGATTATTTAAGTGTTCTTGTGTGTTAATTATAGTGTTAAATGGCAATACCGGCATTTATAATTCAAGTTGGGAAGTTTATTTTTGTAACAGAGTAACTTTGTGCCAGGAGAGAGTATTTCTTTTGTGCGAGTGTGGTACACCTGTAGATGCAGACAGCCTCGAGCGACCCGGTGGCCATTTTGATAACTGTACTTTCAGCCCCCCTCAGGGATATTAAGGCGGGCGCTGCACCCCAGCTAGTCAGTCGTCAGGGGCTCATCCTTCGGGCCGGGTCAGCCTGGCACTCCCCATCCCTACCTCATAGTGGGTTGCTGCCTGGTAAGGAAGCCGAAGCCTACTCTCCCAACCATTTACCTATCTACCTACAGTACGTTGCTGCCTGGTAAGGAAGCCGAAGCCTGCTATCCCCGACCTTACCTGCCTAACCACCTATCTACCTACCGTGGGTTGCTACCTGGGGGCCGGTTAAATATCACCACTTGTGTTTTGCACTGACACAGCGCAACACAAGTAAATCTGCTCTGCACCTGCACCTCTAGTCGTAGTTGGAATTAAATATACTCAAAAATGCAAGACGCAAGGGGCGGAGTCTATTTCCGCTCGGTGCAACTACCACCCCTCTCCAACTTGCACAAGCCAATCAGAAAATTTGTAACATCATTCTCATTGCTACAGGGATGGCAAAAACTGTCTGTACACCCGTGTGCTTACATGCAGATATAGCTTGCATATAGCAGTGAACAATTTCTCGTGCTAAAAGTAATGTTTGGGTTGTATTTTTCGTAACCTCAAATTGTGTAGTTTTCTTGTGCTTATACAAGGATGTAAGAAGTGTAGTTTCATATCAAGAAATGAAGGAAAGTTGTCACAAAGTTTTCATTATAAACAATACAGTATGTCGTAGTTGTGTTTTGAAGTTTGAAACATTAATTTCTATAATGTCGTGGTTATTTTAGTGTGGTGGATGTGTGTTCATTTCTATTGAATGAGATTGTTCGTGAATAATTAAGTACTATATTTATGGAGAGTAGCATTTTTGTAACAATTGAAATTCATCAGAGTGGTTTTCATCTGTAACCAGTTTTTACATACTTTATGTTGCTAACGGAAAATAAAGTGCCTAATGTGATAGACGTGTGACGCGATTAGAGCAAAGTTTATTTATACATTTTATATTTGTACTGGTATTAAGTTGAGCGACCTAGTTTTGAAATTCACGTAAGTTATTTTAACTTAAGTGGCATGGTATTTGCGAGTGTAGGCCTTAATTTGCTATACATGTGGATTTTGTCTTTCAGTGAGTCGTAAATTATCAACTCGTGATACGTTGATTATTTCTAAATAATTCATTGCTAATGTGTAGTGAATACGAGTGGCTTTCGTACAACTATACTGCAATAAATTTAATTACGTCTAGATGATTGTAAGTTCAATGTTCACCGAGATAGGGTGTGATGTGTAGACAGCAAGTCTCACTAAAGACTTAAAACTAAAATGATAGCCCTCCCGTTTGATGAAATAAAGAGAATCCCAACAGAATCACTCGTAAATATAAAGCACGTGTAATGTGGAAACAAGTCAGGGAGTAAGATGTGATGTTGAAACACCCCATCCAAGCGAGGAAAATAGAGAGGTAATGTCACTGTTCTAAGTAATTAGCCAAACAGGTACTTGCAAAACATATTCGCTATTTATTTACATTATCATTTGCATAAAACTTTTAAGCAAAGTTTTTAAGGGGAAAGGATAATAAATTGTTGCCCATTTTTAATTGCTTCTTTAGTAAAAAACATTTCAGTTTTGTACTTCTAGTGTACTTCATAACTTAAAAGCTTAAATGTGTACACAAAAACGTAAATAATTAAAGTTCATAAAACACTGGATACAGAGATAAAGATATCCGACTTTTATGTTAATTCTCTTTCACACACCCAAAATTGTCCAATGTGCATGCGCGAAGGGCGCAGATATACTTGCGTTGAGCTATTTGCTAGTCGCAGCTTTTCAGGCACTTTGCGCCGTCACGTGACCACTTGCACCAGCATATGTATTTGTATATTTAATACCAAAGCAATACAGCGCAAGTGCAAATTTTGCGCTGCACCTCTCAAAAGCGATGTTTAATCGGCCCCCTGGTAAGGAAGCCGAAGCCTGCTATCCCCGACCTTACCTGCCTAACTACATTTTTATCTACCGTGGGTTGCTGCCTGGTAAGGAAGCAGAAGCCTGCTCTCCCAACCCTATTTTCACCTCAAATCCTCATTCTAGCTAGGACGACTCTACAGTAAGCAGAGTTGAGACTTAACCTTCTAGCATGGCAATCTCACCTGTGTGCTCTTCAAGCCACAATGCCTAGTACTTTGCCTCCATTCACATTGCCAGTTATAAAGTGTTATTATGCACTTCCCAGTCTTGTAAATTCTATTGAAAGTTACGGAATGTAGTAAACTTTCCCCGGGATCAGAGAGATCGCCGTATAATTATAAGTAACCCAGTATTTGTTATTAGTGAAATATCACAGATGGCCGTAGCGGCCTAATGTAAAGAGACTATTGAATATTGTTAACCTCCCGGGATCAAAGAGATGATCGCCCACATGTTCTCGGCAACATTTAGGTCTTAGTTTTTGCCCAGTATCTGAACGACCCGGAGTGCCATGTAAAATTGTATTCATCAGCGTATGCCCTGTGGTCAATGTGTCATATCTTTAGTTTGTACCCTTGTTGTCTGTCTCATATTGAGACTCCAGTGTAAGAATGTATGTCATCAAATTGTGATTGACTCAAACCCTGATTGTCGACCTTGTACCAAAGAAGGTGTTATATTCATCATGCTGTAACTTGTGTTCATGAATATAGATGCCCAATGAAACTGAATTACACCCTACTTTGAATTTCTCCTTTCATAAGATCACCTTGTGTACCAACCTCCTAATATTCAATAATATATGCCTTACCCTATATTTATACATATAAAGATGAGTTATTGAGTTTTCCTTGTTGGCTCATCCAGTAGTCACTCGCTGGATCGAGGATATCTCTGTTTCAAACCACTCTAGAAGGACCACACCAATCTCTCATGCTCTCTGCCTTAAAGGCCTTCTAGAAATACACACTTGCAACCCAGAACTCCTAGTGCAGTGGTGGGACATAACAAGCCCACGTGCGACAAACACATTCACAGAACAACTTCAAACCTACACAATGCTGTTTCATATTTTCTTTTCACTGACGTATACAAGTGTATCCACAGCTGTTATTTTCGGTCGAGCCGATTGCGTGTGTGTGTGGGCGTGGGCATGAGCGCACGTGTGGGCAAATCACTCATACCAGACGTGCTGTTGTCAAGCATTCTACTACTGGATGCCACGCATATATGAAACATGCATGCACCCGACGTTGGGTAGTGTCAATATGAACTGTTCTACGTTCACTTGTTAAAAGAATGAGTTATAAACATTATTGTGTATAGATCATTAAATGACATAATGGTAATTATATTTAATAGCATTTAGTTAGCAAAATGGAAAACATAATATAGCTTAAATAAACACGACACATAATCTTAATATCACAAGGGCACGAGAAATTGGTGGCAAAAAAGTTACGGCGCGCACATGATGAAGAAGAGGTGAGCAAACAGTCTTATTGGAGTGGTTGGCCGGTGGTGGGAAAGAGGTGGGCGGGTCGCTGACCTGCCGGGGGTTGGGAAGGGGCATTCGGGCCGGCCGGCTGGCCATTGCGTCGCGCGGAAGGAAGGGACAGCAACGTATATTTTTAGTAGTGATGCGGCGATTACGATTACCGATTACCAAACTAATAATTGAAATTACAGATTATTGGTATTAAGAGTAAAATTGGAGGGAAAAAAACTTTTACCAAGTAGGCCTACTAGATGAATGCCATTTTATTAAAACACTGTAATCAGACTTATTTAAATTATGTACTATTGCTGCACTATTAGAACATTTTTCTTCAAAATGCACACACATGAACAGTCACTAAATCATTGGATTTTATTTTACAAGTTGAGATGTAGATTGATAGTCCACTGTTTGTAAAAGAATTTAGACAACCAAATTTTTATTTAAAAATCACCAGCATTTTGACGCTTTCGGGAGTCAGCTGATTTAGCTGATCTGTCAAAATGTTTCCAGCAGTGGAAAATAACCTCTCAGATGCTACTGAGCCAGATGGTATTGACAAATATTTTACTGCCAGCTGTTGTAAATGTGGATATTTACTGTCCTTTCCACAAATCCATGGGGCTTAAATTGTGTCCAGCAGTGGGAGAAGACATGTAGTGTTTCACCACGTTTGTGATACTAAGCTTAGTATCTGCAAACATCATAATCATAACAAAACAAATTATAGTAACTTATATTTTAATACTTGAGTTTTATGTAAGTGCATCAAAAATAAAAACCACTACTATTGCAATATCACTGGTACGAAAAATAAATATGGCAATGTAAGTTAATGTTTGTAGTATGCAGTTGATTAAATGTAATGTAGCCGATAAAACAATATTAGTAAAACAACCAACTTACTGGAGATTTCTTCTGACCCTGAAGTTGTGACTAGCTCTTGGCAAAAACTTGAAATCCCTTTGGTGTTGATGCTGCAGTTGGAGGTACTTGGTTGTGGTTCATTTCTCTGAGTTAGGAGACATGTAGGCCTATCTTTGTTTGTCAACATGGCTTCTTCTATCAGAAATTCTTTCGCTCTTTGATTGGTTTCTGTTTCTAAAAATGCTCTAGTCTTATACCTGGGATCCAAAGTTGTTGCCATCACACACAGTTTAGTTGATTCCAACTCAGAAAATCGTCTAGACAGTTCATTCTTCAAATTTTTTATAGTAAATAATGACTTCCCTCCTTTCTTGATCTTGTCGTCAAGAACTCAGTGCAGACCTTTTACAAGTGGTATAGAATCTGCAACAGATGTTTTCTGATCACTAATGGCAAGTGTAACTTCTTCAAAATATTGCAGGACATCAACTACTTCTTTTGCCAAGGCCCACTCTTTTACATTGATTTCAGTGTTACAATTATTTGACTGTAGAGCAGCAGTCACTGGACGACGTTGCTCAATTAGTCTTCAGAGCATTTTTAATGTTGAGTCCCGCCTTGTAGCTACATCTTGCAGAAGCACATGTTTTGGAGCACTGAGCTTTACCTGGAATCCATTCAAAAATTTTTTAGCAGAAGTCGAATGATTTAAGTGTCCGATTAATGCCCTGCCTTTAGAGATCAAATCTCGAACAGGCTTCTCGCTCATAAGGCCTTGCTTTAGCGCAAGCTGTACTGAATGTGCCAGGCACCTTACTCCATCTTTGCCAAGTTCAGACACTGCAATTGTCATATTGGCAGCATTGTCTGTCACAATAGCACAAACACGACTCTCAATTCCCTACTCTGTGAATGTGTTTCTCAAGTTTTCTGCTATGGGACAGCTTTAAAAAATGCAGTTTGCGTTCTTACCTAAAGGTTTTGTGCAAAGAAATTATGTGCGTGATTTGGCTGTGGCCACGGTAAATATTGTGATAATCATACCATTCTTGACGTTAAAAGAATAAATTGTGCAGTAAGTAAATTAATTAATTAATTTAATTACATATGTATGATAACAATTCACAAAAAGAGCAAATTGTGCCTAGGGTTATGTACAGACTGTTATGTTGACATACCCTTTCTTCCACCGTCATAATCTTAGGAGATTTTAGCAGTTTTTTGTTTTACTTCCAATATTTACTAAGGTTTAAGGTATAATTTTCTTTTCTTTTATATTGTGCAAGTTTCAGCAATAAATTTTACAATAATCGGTAATCGGTTATAACCTAACCTAGAAATCGCCGAATCACTAATTTTTAGAACAAATACGCCGTGTGCGGCAGTAATGTTTTCGAGAAACAACTGCAACCATTTGCGGCCATAATAAATGCAACACCTTTTTCAAGGTGGCGACAGAAAACTTGAAATGAAATTTCCTGACTTTTCCAAGTTTTCCCTGACTATTAACAAAAATTTCCCTGACTATCTGTGTGAAACTCATATGCAGTAATATGGAAAATCCGAAGACGACCCCACCGGGAATTGAACCTGGATTGCCTTGGTGGGAGGCGAGAGGCCTGAACCCTCGACCACCGCGGTCCAATGTCATTAGAGATGGTAACACACAACTAGGTATAACTGCAACAGCTGGGAAAGAAGTTGGCCATGGCTTTTTTAAAGGAACCATCCCAGCATTCGACTGGAGAAATTTTGGGAAACCATGGAAAACCAAAAAAAGATGGCCGGAGCCGGAGATCGAGCTTCAGTCCTCCCAAGTGTAAGTCCAACGTGTTACCATCTCATTTCCTTGTTCTGTATTTCACAATTACATTTTTACAAACATTTTTAATCACATAATGTATACTTTTGTATGCTCTTGTTATAAATACTGCCACCATTGATGCTAAAGTAAATGGTAATCAAGTTTACCTCTGCATGTTACAGACCATAACACAGTTAAGATTAAAGGCAGTGGCAGTAAGTGATCAGATCACTAGCTTCCAACAAAGGCAATCCAGGTTTAGTCCCTGGCAGGTTCAGTTAGGATTTTCTCATGTTGGAATCGTGCCGGACAATGTCATTGGTCACTTGTTTTTTAGAGATCTCCCATTTAATCTACTCTTGCAGTCTAGTGCTGCTCCATAAACATCATTCACCCCACGTCAATTGTAGAGGTCTGCGAATCAGCATTTTTAAAATCGAATCGAATTTCGAATCAAATTCAAGATTATTCCCGAATTTCGAAGTTTTTTCGAATCGAATAATACCCAGTTTTATCTCTTATTTTTCCTAACTGATTTTTTAAAATTCAAGGAATACATAATAATATTATGCCAGTATAGGTATATGTATTGCATTTTTTTTT